>JAECUM010093366.1:0-49066 GCA_016617855.1 Megalonaias nervosa
TTTGCATTCTGTTTGTGTTCCATTTGCATTTTTGTGTTCCATGTGCATTTGGTTTGTGTTCTATTTGCATTCTTTTTGTGTTCTATTTACATTCTGTTTGTGTTCCATTTGCATTTTGTTTGTGTTCTTTTTGCATTTTGTTCATGCTCCATTTGCATTCTGTTTGTCTTCCATTCTGCATTTTGTTTGTGTTCCATGTTCATTATGTTTGTGTTCTATTTGTATTCTTTTTGTGTTCCTTTTGCATTTTGTTTGTGTTCCATTTGCATTTTGTTTGTGTTCCATTTGCATTATGTTTGTGTTCCATTTGCATTTTGTTTGTGTTCCATTTGCATTCTGTTTGTGTTCCATTTGCATTTTGTTTGTGTTCCATTTGCATTCTGTTTGTGTTCATTTGCACTCTGTTTGTGTTCCATTTGTATTTGTTTTGCATTCTGGAAACTACTGCAGCTCAATAGGTAGAGCTTCAGATTTGTAATCCAAGGGTTGTGGGTTTGATATCCTTCTAGGCCAGCTCAGGTCAGATGCCATAGAATGTCCTTTATTCTCATTTCCTTGATGTGATATATCCAATAATCTATTAAAATGCTGTTAAAGCAACAAACCAACCAACCAAACATTTGCATTTCAAATATCAGTTAATCATTTTTCATTTTTCATTTAATGATCTCAGAAATGCATTCAGATTTCAAACTTATTGATCCCATCCATTGTTTCCTTTCATTTTTGCTCAGAACAAGATGGAAACTCGTTTACCAAAGTTGGATTTTCCATTTTTGCATGTTAAAGAGATAGAAAGAACTAAAAGTTTCCATAATGTATTACACTAACAGTGTGCTTTAATAAAATATACAAAATGCTGGGCCAATTAAAATATAACCACAACTGCAACAGACATAAAAACAGAGCATTTGGCAGCAAATTTTATTTCTTGTTTTGTTTAAAACATTGTACAGATACAACCAATGGTTATGTCATCACAATCATAATGGTCATTACATCTGCCTCAATGTCACAACCTGCAAGGTGTGCAACACACCTGGCAGTATAAATAATCTGATCCAGGATTATCATGTAAAAGAGCTTCCATCTGTGAAAATTAAGCAGCAAATATATTCAAGAAATGCATTTCATTCCGTTTTCATTTATCACTCATCCAGAGGTAGAAAAACCCACCACCTAGGAGCCCAGGAGAACAAAAAGGTAATGTTTGGCAACCATTTTTCCAATTGTAAAAGCCCTGTTCGGCAAATGAAAAAATATTTTGTAATCAGTGATCATACTCATCATCTGATCACAGTCCATCATATGGTAGCAGTATCTATCATCTTTGAATCGATATATTGAATGCCTATGGCTCAGCAGCATCCTTGTCTGCTGAAGAAATAGGCACTCGCTGCAGAGCATGTGACAGTTGTTTCTGTTGGCTAACTTTAACTAAAGCAATATGTCAAATATAAAGAATCAAGCCAATCGCAACTGTTGTTGCATGCTATACTGGTTTGAAGTATACCGTATTTACTGCATGTTTTCGGACATTGTTTGTTTTCGGACACCGTTTTTTGGGGCAAATATAATATTTAAATGCCTTGTAATTTTTCGAATGTTGCTCCACTATAAATTTTTCTAAAATTTATGTTTTCGGACACAATCTAAGAAGATCTGCTGCTTCGTTTTAAAGTAAAATTCACAGTGTGTTTGCCGTTAATTTAACTGATACAAAGTTCGCTTCATTTGGTCGCCAATTATTTAATGTGATCACGAACTTCCATGGATTGGTTGTCAGTGTAGACATCGTTACACATGAAACCACTTCAAGCTGGTGTGACAGTTATGGCTTTGATTAGAAACCATGACCCCTGCTTTATATCATTAAACAATACATCAGAGAGTCAGTATGGATTAGTAAATTCATTGGCATCGTGCAACAAAACAAACCCCTTATCCCCGAGGCATTATGTACCACGGGTTTAAATGTAGTTATTGTTCTACAGGTAAAAAACCTCTTTGTAGACGATAAATACTGATTGTGGGTTCAACATGTTCAGTACATCGTGTGCTCTTTTAACGAAATCCAGATGGCTGCCCTTTATTTCCGAACACACCTGTCAAAGAAATCCCACAAATTATAGTAGGAACAATTATCACCTAGACACCCTGAAATCTCCAACATGCATCAAAACAATCTTTGGGCAGTCGATTGTTTCGAGTCGGCAGACTCTACTCATTTTGAAGCTACCCTCGCCTAGGTGGGAAACAAAAAGAAGAGAGAACCACAACAAATAGATCACATTCATTTTAAAAAAATACCAACATATTAACAACTCGTATATTGCAACTTGCTTGTTATTTTTACCCTTCCTAGGCGTGCGTACAACACTCACCCCATATGGAGCCTCTCATCCTTGGTACTCTAAGATTAGACCTCATACATGTACCAGTATTTCTACTCTCGATACTAAAATGTTTCTGTCATAAATATCTTCAGAATTATAATTCCAAATTTTTTTTATTTAGTTTATATTAATATCTTAATTACACAGACATAAAGCTTGCATGTGTTTGTAAGGTAGATTTTATTGATCACTGATTAATAAAGGGTTAAACTGGATTGCACAATTACTAATATGGCGGTTATTTTGGAAAATACGCACACAATCGTGGCTCTAATACATGTATGGCTGCGTTTTCTGGTGGATGGACATGTATCAAACAGACAAAATAGGCAAGTAATGCCTGTTTTTCAATCATTATCCTTTCCGTGGTGTTAGACAAAATACTTGTTTTACTTCATGGCAGCACGTCGTCCTGTGAGCTAATAGTAACTTCGTTACGGATGGGGGGGGCACAAATTTGTCTTCCCCTGTTTGTTTTCAGACAGCTAATTAAAGAATTTAATATGTATTCGGACAACAAAAAAAGTAATTATTTTTTGCCGTCCGAAAACATGCAGTAAATACGGTAATAGCTAAACAATTTTCCAACATGAAAAGTTTACATTTACTTGACAGTTTAGACACTGGATTAATTATAACCATAATGATATAAACTCAGGCACATAAATTATGGGTAAATTTCTGATGTTGGGTAGCCAACCAATAGAAAAATGACACACAACAAGACCCAAACTTGTACTAATAGAGGTTTGAGGCTGATTTATCAAAGTCCAAGAACCACCAAAATATCTTAATTTTTGGATTATCACTTATTTGCTGGTCTCAATCAGATTCAAATGTGTACAACACTTTTCATTACCAAAACTGATGATAGTTACATATAAATGACAAAAGTTTTGATTACAGTAATCTTGGGGATACTGTGGTAGCTTACCAGGTAATCAGAAATATTTGCTGGGCAATCAGATTTTCAAAGCTAGTTGTCCAGGGACAAACGTGGATTTTCAACTTTATTCTACCCCTGATTCATCATTCTTCATTTTGCATTTGCATTCTCCATTTTCTTCAAAATTCCTCATCTGACTTGTATTAATTCTGCATTTCATTTGTGTTCATTCTATATGACATGTGTTTGCTTTGCCTTCTATTTTCATTCTGTCTTTATTTGACTGGTGATATTACCAATTCCAGAGCCTATACAAGACTAAAAATTGGTACAGGTGAAAGTTAGAAAAATCTGATAAACATGACATTGTCATTACCAGTTGGTAAACTTAAGCTCCTCCTCTTTGATCTGGACCTAAGCCGCCTGGGCTGCTCCTGTATGTGTGTACTGCAGGAAGCAATGTTCTGACCCCTCTCATCTTCTGCCAGGACAGTTTCCCTCAACCTGTCTGTGTCCCCATTCTCCTCAAGCTCACTAATTTCAGTAAGGAGCTGAAACAAAAATAATGACCTTTATAAACTCTTTACTTGTGTGGTAAAAAGCTTTCTTCACATTTAACTACAGCTGCAATAGCATTAACATTGAGTGTGGTAATAAGCTCTCTTTACATCCAACTACAGCAGGAGAATTAAGTGTGGCATGTGGTAATAAGCTTTCTTTACATAATTAAATGTATTATCAGTTGCAAAATATGAAGTTCTGGTGGTACTCTTACACTATCTCAACAAGATCATGTGTCCTTCATAAGACAAACACAACCAGAATGAAGTGTAGTCTGTTAAGCTCAATACCAATGATTCTCAAACACTATGAACAGTCACCAATGATAAAGAAGTTTCTAATATAATTATCAATATAACATCAACAAGTCCACCTGCTACTAATTGGGATAATAATGGCATAATGAAATATTTACAGGTAATATCAGAAAGTTGACAGTAACTCATGTTTATATCACATATATCTATCAACACAAAACTTCCACAAAAATCTGTCTGCTCATTAGGTTCACTAAAACTGTATGCTGACATAAAATTTGTGATTTTAATTTGTATGCTGATTAAAATTGTGTGATTTAAGTTTGTATGCTGATTAAAATTGTGCGATTTACAGTCTGTATGCCGATTAAAATTGTGTGATTTAAGTTTGTATGCTGACTGAAATCGTGTGATTTAAAGTTTACATGCTGACATAAAATTTTGCAATTTAAAGTTTGTATGCTGATTAAAATTGTGCAATTTAAAGTTTGTATGCTGATTAAAACTGTGATTTAAGTTTGCATGCTTACACAAAATTGTGATTTATGTTTGTATGCTGACATAAAATTGTGATTTAAGTTTGTAAGCTGATTAAAATTGTGATTTAAGTTTGTATGATGATTAAAATTGTGAGATTTAAAGTTCACATGCTGACATAAAATTGTGGGGGCCCCGAGTGGCCGAGTGGTCTAAAGTGCTCACCATTACGGATCACTGCCATCTCACCAATGTCTGCGTGGGTTCGAGTCTCAGATTTGGCTCAAGTGGTTATGTGAGAAAGCTTGCCAGTAGCTTCTCGTGGGTCGGTGGTTCTTTCCAGGGGTTTTCCCAGGTTCTTCCTCCACCATTTATACTGGCCACCATGTATAGCCTATCTTGTGCTGAAAAATGGTGTTAAACCTGACAACAACAACAACAACAGCATACATTTGTGTGATTTAAGTTTACATGCTGACATAAAATAATGTGATTTAAAGTTTACATGCTGATGTAAAACTGTGATTTAAAGTGTGTGTGTGTGTGTGTGTGTGTGTGTGTGTGTGTGTGTGTGTGTGTGTGTGTGTGTGTGTGTGTGTGTGTGTGTGTGTGTGTGTGTGTGTGTGTGTGTGTGTGATATTTGGATTTCTAACATGATTTAACCATTTTTCAGTCATATCGCTATGATGTCTGTAATGTGACAGTTTATAGTGATATCTAGCACTGGGGCATCATGGCGGAGACATGTAGCATCATGTCCCAACCAGTCACATTATCCTGACACCAGGCCAACCAGTCCTAACACTAGCCTCTTAATGCTGAGTGCCAAGCGAGGCAGCTGCAAGTAAATTTTTTATAAGTCTTTGGTATGACTCTGCTGGGATTTGAACCCGTGACCTCCATTATCCGAGGTGGATTCCTTACCCACTTAGGCCACCGGAGTGATATTTAAAGTTTGGAAGCTGATGTAAATTTTGATTGAAAGTTTATTTGCCAATTAAAAGTGTGTGATTTAAAGTTTGCACCCTGATTAAAATTGTGTAATTTAAATTCTGCTTTCAGACAAAAACTGCACTTCATATAGATGTAGGACCTAAGTGAAACATCGTAATGTGCCAACACAGCTGGAAGTGACACAGATTAGGGTTCTAAAAGCAATCTAATGGAATAAAGCACAAAGAGAAATATATCTTCTAACCTGCATCCTTGGCAAATACAATATATCGTGTAAAATAATTTAGAATTCCCATTTACATAACAACAGCAAAACACCCAATAAAATACAGGTCTAAATAAGACACATTTGCTGCATTACATTACAAATCTTTCATCCACTCTTAAACACAAGCAAAGCAGACTTTAAAAACTTTTTTCAGATATATCAGTTTCACAATCTAAGGTATGGATTATTTAATTTTGGAAAGAATGGAGATCTTAAATTGTTCTTTCCAACCCAGATAGTTTTTTACTTTCTTTTATCACAAAATAACATTCTTGGCAACTTAAAGGAGGAATACAATAAGGTATTTTTCTTCTACAAATGAGAACAATAGAGATTTTTTCAAGCTTTTTGGAAGCCAAAACATTTTACGTTTAAAAAAATCCAAGCCCCAACCCAATAAAATGGAATGAAGAGTCTGTAAGTAAAATTGGTTTAATGTTCATCGCTATAACATTCTTCATTACACGACCATAAACCAGGCGAACACTTTGATTCACAAACAATCATGCATGGATTATATTATATGTATGCATTGCACTGTTGTATTCCAATCATTAATTAGGACACAACTAGTATAAATATTATGCTGCATTCTTTTATCAAGAGGCATGCCTATAAATAGACACTAACAGCTGTGTTAAATACACACCTACACATAAAATTATCCCATCTGAATTTGTTCTCTTGATGAGGCCCCCAATATGACAGTATTTTAAAATGATACTAGAATAGCTTTAGTAAAATAGTCTGAATTTTGGTTATTTTAATTGTTAGGGGATGACTCAAATTCAGTGTGTTGTAAAAAAAAAATTTTTTTTAACTATTCGAAGACAATATACAGGAAATTTAGGTTAACATGACTGAGTTTAATACAGCAAAATAAGGTCTAGGATGCTTGAGTGCAGGATTCACCGTTATTTGTATGATACTGCACCAAAACATCATCCAAACATTGGAAAAATCAGACATTTTATTTTCATGTTGTCTGTAAATATGATAATATGACTAATAATGTAAATATCTCGAATGTGGGAAAAATTTCACACTATGACAAAAAATATCAGTCTAATCAATATGTTAAGAAAATATGATATTGCCAACAACATAATGTGACAAATGGCTTTAAAATGCATCTAATATATCTGGTGCACCAGCCAAAGTGTATTAACAGCAAAATAAGAAAACAAGCCTTAACATATTTTGATTATATATATATATATATATATATATATATATATATATATATATATATATATATATATATATATATATGGTCAGACATCCAGTCCTACCAATCCAAACACATTTATATGCTTGTATTATTATCCAATATTACTTCACACTTTAATCTATCAAAATCAACATATGTAAATTTATTCATTAATTTTTAATTGCAATTCCATACATTTTACAGCACTAGAAATAGCCTCTATATGTTAACACCACAAATTTATTATAACAGTAGCACACAATTACCCCATCTTCTATTGGCAATAAATATATCACCATCATAAAAACTCCTTTAAAATACACTGCATTTCCTCCAGTGATCATTTCCTTGTTATATATATATATATATATATATATATATATATATATATATATATATATATATATATATAATGATAAAAATAATCCAATGATTATTCAAGTTACATTCCATAAATAACTGCAATTAAAAGAAGGATATGACAATAGAATGTGCTGCCTAACTATACACTGTACCTTGATCCCTAAATTGTGCTGTATCAATCAGTGCTAACCTCTGCAACCCCAGATTCAGATTTGTGCCTTCTTTTACCACTCCAAGGTAAACTTGTCTCTATATAAACTGAGTAAAATCCTACTTTCTCATTTTTTAAACTGAGTGTCTATCTGTCACTCTTCAAAGAATATCCATACAAACAAAATCAGCTTTCCATACAATGAACAAGTCATTAGTTGATTGTAAAGACACTTGTAAACCTCTGTCTAGGTAAGAATGTTGTTACAGTACTACTGGTCCAACAACAATAAGGCTAAAGTGTACTTAAAGCCATTATCCCAAGCACCCTGTACTTCAAATGACTGTTTATATACCTAAAGGTTTGGGAATAAACTATTAATTACATATGCAAACGTGATATGACCTGCAGACAGCCCTATTGTTCTTCGAAGACAATTACATTTAACATTGATATGTTATGTCAGCATAAAGTGTATCCATATCGAGATCAAATGAACATTTCAAACACAGACATACCTAGCAAAAATAAAGGCAGGAGGTTTATGACACACAAAACTGGTAAATAATTTATTCATTATGACATACATTACACTTTGTCTGGAATTGGAATGAGGATGAAATATCATAATGCCTACTTATCACAACAAAAAAATGTTATATAGTCCAAATACGGTTGGCATTATTATTATTATTATTATTATTATTATTATTATTCTTGTTATATATTCCAAATATGGTTGGCATTATTAGTATTATTATTATTGTTGTTGTTGTTGTTGTTTTATATTCCGAATATGGTTGGCATTATTATTATTATTATTATTATTATTATTATCATTATTATTATATATTCCACATACAGTTGGCATTATTATTATTATTATTATGTTGTTGTTGTTGTTGTTGTTGTTGTTGTGGGGCTTAACGCCATTTTCCAGCACACGATAGGCTATACATGGCGGCCAGTATTAATGGTGGAGGAAGAAACCGGGAAATCCCCGGAAAGAACCACCGACCCACGAGAAGCTACTGGCAAGCTTTCTCACATATCCACATTCGCCGAATCCTAGACTTGAACCCACGCAGACAGAGGTGAGATGGCAGTGATCCGTAACGGAAAGCGCTTTAGACCACTCGGCCACTCGGGGCCCCATTATTATTATTATTATTATTATTATTATTATTATACATTCCTAATATGATTGTCATTATTATTATTATGATTATTATTCTAAATATGGTTTGCATCATTATTATTATTATTGTTATATATTCCAAATATAATTGGCATTATTATTATTATTACTGTTATA
This sequence comes from Megalonaias nervosa, assembly GCA_016617855.1. Lineage (NCBI taxonomy): Eukaryota > Metazoa > Mollusca > Bivalvia > Unionida > Unionidae > Megalonaias > Megalonaias nervosa. The sequence continues at coordinate 8,839 of JAECUM010093366.1, forward strand.
TATTCCAAATATATTTGGCATTATTACAATCATATGCCTGCATATCATGATTTACACAATTCTTTACTCTTTTTTTAAGGCCAGGTTCGTACATGTAAAATAAAATAATATTGGGTAAACATTTGATCAATATGGGAAAATGTTTTCAGGAATACAAGTAAATCAACAGTATGTATTGCAGTATAGTGTAACTGCCTTATAACAAAGAACATGGCAAATATAATTTTACTGCCAGTTAATGAAATCAGATCCATCATTTGTTTTTGGTATGACACAGCAACACAAGTAAGTTATTTTAATGCCAAGGCAACTGGAGTAAAGTGCCTTGCCTAAGGACAGTAGCTGACCCAGATTGGTCCAATGGTATGATTTAAAAGTGCACAATTTTGGTCATGAGTCCCACATGCTATCCACTAAGTCAACACGACTCCACGGATCCATGACCATACCTGCCTTAGTGGCAGACGTGTTATAACAAAGGGTTTTATGGCGAGGGAATGCTGGTGATCATACATGGATAATACCTGTTTTTATATTGGGATCAGGACCACCATATGAAGTACTGCTTACAGTTTTATGGGTAAAACTACACAGTCACAATGCTGTGTTTATCACCTGTAATGCAAAACAGAAGAAAAAGGATAGCACTAACTTGGCACTGCTTGACTAAAGTAAATATTTTCAAAGGTTTGTTTGGGGTACTCTAAAATCAGGTAAGAATACTTTGTTTTCAAATGTTGTGAAAAGTGTTATGAATAAATGCACATTATAAATTTTATTCTCAATTCTCACAATTGCATTAAAAGGAAAATAAAGGAAAATTCCTCTACAATATGATTAGAAAAATGAACACATCAACTATACATAAAAAAGACAGTACATGTATGTATATTTTGATTTTTGTCTTGTTAATTTTTTAAATAATTAACAGATTAATCCAATCTGATTAAAATCAGATCTCCGCTGTTATACATGAAGATCTGACAGCAACCACTTAGGGGCCATGTTCTGGTAACCTATGTTATTACCATAATTGTTAATTTTATCAACCAATCAGATAAGTCTTATATCTTCGCATATGGAGACAGAGCACTGTGGATAAAGAGCGTGAATGTGTACCGAACGATTTGTTTCACTTTCAGATTTTTGAAAGCTGCATTTCCATTGACTAATTCAAAGGTCACCAGAACATGACCCTTACACGGTCATTGTCAGATCTTCATGTAGGACAGCAGAGATCTGATTTTAATCAGATTGCACATTAATCTGAATCACTAAAAATAACCATTCAATTTTCATTCAAAATATAAGGCATTTTTTTTGTGTCTGGCATTATGATCAAATATTGTCTTGAATTATCAACTTGACAAAAATATCAATTCTAACATAACCACATGCTGCAGAGAGAAAACTCTTTATCTTGCACAATAATGACCTCTTCTGGAGTCTCCTTCATATCACCAATGGTAACGCTCTGTATGGAATAACATTTCAACATCATTACTGGAGTATACACCAATAGTTTAACAAAACATTCGCATGCTGCAGTCTAAGTCGATGGAGCAAAATCAATAAAACAAGCCTAATTTTGGCTTTCTGTCATGTCAAAACCAATCTAACTACAGTTCTTGCCAAGTGCTATAACTTTTAACAGCTAAATACATGTTTCTGATGTCCCAACATTTGCATAATTACCAAGTTCTGGAAATCTTGGGGATCATTTAAAATTGCAACACAGATATTTATCTATTTAAACTTGTACTTCTTTTCAAAGTAAAATATTTATCCAGTATAAAAATGTTAAGACCCCTTCTTAAGGTTTACATTGGCATTAAGTAGGAATGTTAAGATTAAAATCCCTCAATAGCTCTTCTCTCTCATGATAACACATTTTTAAAGTACTCATCACCATATGCCATAAGTTTAAAACAAGAGTTATAATTAATCAACATCAATCTATTTCAATATTAATACCAGGTAACAGCAAGCAACTAAAGCTACACCAGAACTGCAAGGTACATTTTATAAACACAAATATTACAGTACAGTAATTTAGTCTATACAAAGACAGCTTTTCTTTCATAGCATGTACTGTGCAGAATTTACAATTAAGTATCGCCTCTTTCTGTATGGTGGATCACAAAACAATACGGATTTTGTTTCTCTCAAAGGTTTGTGATGATTCATATTTTAACTTGTGGATGTAAACCAATATAACAGTGCATACATGCACATGTATGTCCTCTTCACTGTAAAAGAATGTAATATACAGGTAACAAATGATATAAATATTGAAACCAAACTTTGTTAAATGCCTACCATTCTTAATCCCTGGAAATTAAATTCTCTCCATCCTAAGTTAACAGGCTCATGGAATTGTTGATACATGAAATCAATTTGGACATCTCACATCTCAATGCAAACCAATGAAAAGAAAGTCAATACATCTATGACTCAAGCTTGATTAAGGAAAGGAAGACAACTCTAAATAAAAAAATTCACCATAAGATCCAATCAGCAAACCTATGAAATTCTTCTGTCTCTTCAAGGCAGTATGCATTAGGGGAAACCATACTAGGTCAGCTGACTGAGCACCAGACAATGGTCATTGATTCAATATCCACCCAGGCCAGCCTGTCTTGGTGTGTCCTTAGGAGTGGCACAAAGCTAATGCACTGTTAAAAGCCAAACAGACAACCAACCAACATGTACCATGCCTTAGAAAGCATGTTTAATACTAACTTTTATTCCTACTGGCTTCACAGCAATTATCAACTGACCATGACAATACACTCTATTGCATGTGATGGCACAATGTGGCCAAATTACCATATATACTCACTTATAAGTCAAGCCAAACTGCAAACAACATAGAACCTTATCTGCAATCTTATAATGCACCTGATGATCAGGATCTTTGTTGCTTGTTCTATTGATTATTACGAACAAAATGCACAAGATCTGATGGCACATTATATTACAGCAGACTTGGGTCTTTGCAGTTCTGCAGTTGGGCTTGTTAAGTACATACGGAAAATTCACAATTACCACACAATGTCGGCAATAAATTTATTTATGGCTTGAATGTCAGTATTTTTTATACATGTGCATATAAATTCCTTAAAAGTTAAGGAAAATTTGGGGGAATTTTAGAAACGTCCTAAACTTCATCTATCAAATAACTCTTTATCAACCTATTTACAAGCAACTGAATGATGTAACATTATTATGCAGGTGTTACAGATATTGATTTTACATCTGAAAAAATCAAATGGACTTCAATATTTTTAAAACATTTAGGATAATAGTTTATAAGTAGTCTCTATACATTTTTTTTGTTCCATAAACAAAAGGAGGAGTATTTCCAATAAGTCGATTTAACCAGAGACGTGAGTGTAATCTACAGATTTAACCAGAGACCTGAGTGTAATCTACAATTACACAGCTCACACCTACAAAGCTTGTAGCAGTCTCCAGTTGCAAGTTTAAGCGTTACTTATCATACAGAATATAAATTCTGACTAAAGTGATTTTCACAATGAAATGCCAGCCACTCTACTAAATAAAGATATTTCTGGATAACTGACTGTTTTATCTTAAACTCTGAATCTATACCATATAGCCAGTAATGTTCTGACATAATTTTCAACCAAATGCATGCATACATACATACATACATACATACATACATACATACATACAAGACATAAAGGACAAAAAAAACCAGAAAATTCTTTTTATGACATCAAAGTAGAGGCACTATAATGAGTTGATAAAAACCAGAGACTGATGTTGTATTTGTACTTTCTGATAAATTATTATTCTTAAAATCTGCTTCAGAAGCTGATATTAATATCCACTCATAGAAGCCTGATTTTACTGGATGGAGTCAAAGGCTTTGAGTAAGGGACTGTCCATTTAAAATTTGGCAGTGGGCTTGGATTTTCATTTGAACCAGGATATTTTATTCTCTTTTATCTTGGATAATTTATCTTTTCCAATTATTCTAATGGTTCTTTTTATATAAATCTGCACAAAAGTATTTTTTCTCAAGCTATTTCAGGGTCAATCTTTCCCATACATCCCCCAGAGCAAATTAAATGGTCTGTTCCTAACCTAAGAGTGACTGCCAGTAGAACAGATTATGATTTAATAATTACTCTGACCAGCCACTGGCCTAACTTGAAAAGGATCCAGTCCACTGTCAGATTCTATGCAATTACTCACATGCGCAATGAGCAGTTAACCTGTTACAATCTAGAGTCATTAATATTGTGTGTGTGTGTGATTTGGATTTGTAACATAGCTTTAACAATTTTCCAGTCATATCGCTAGGATGTCTGCAGTGTGGCAGTTTAAAGTGATGTCCAGCCCTGGGGTATCATGCTGCAGACAAGTAGCATCATGTCCCCCATAGTCACATTATCCTAACACCAGGCCAACTAGTCCTAACACTAACCTCTTAATGCTGAGCAGCAAGCGAGGCAGCTGTTAGTACCACTTTAATAAGTCTTTGGTACGACTTGGCCGGGGTTCAAACCCACGACCTCCCGCATCTGGTGTGGCCGCTCTAACCACTAGGCCACAGAAGCGGTCATCAATATTGTAAGTTTACAACTAAATAAAATATTTATCATGCTTCCAACTGCACTGGTTATAAAGTGCCTTCTGTGAAGACTATAAATATAGCATGGAAGAATTCTATATGGATATGAGTTTAAGCACAAATACTTTACCCATGTTAGTAAAGAATAAAATGTAGGTCACAGTGACCATCTTTGGTTGTAAGGATGCATCTTATTATCAATTTTCATGATATGAACATAAACAGCACCTTACTTATGAACATTTTGAATACAAACATTCAACAAAGTCAATGAAGCATGAAATATATGTCACAGCACTCTATTTGCAATATGGATATAGGCCTAATCAAGTTACAACCCTTCACCAAATTCCATGATTCTAGAAAAGACAGTATACATATGGCATGCCAAAATCTCAGGTTGTCATGAGCTAAATGAAAATAATGAATCAAAACCAGTAACAGATAGAATATACGTCACAATGTGTTTCTTTTGTTGTAAGAGTGTGGGACTAACAAGATGCAATCATCATAAATTTCATGATTCAAGCTTGATGAGAGCCTGAGAAATAAACATCAAGTACAAAATTTATGCCAACATCAGTGAAACATAAAATATGTGCCACACAGACTACTGGTTTCAGGGAATAACACTCATCATGATGCATCCCCTCAGCAACTTTCTGGATTCTAGGTAGGTACACAGCATGCAAATTCCCTATCTGGCCATGAACTTAACGAAACTTAACCCAAGCTACTAAGCTTTAAAATGTAAGTTACATTTACCTTTTTTTTATATGGTGTGGCACAAGAGATTATACAATCATGTAGTTTAATGATTCAAGCATGGTAAAAACATCCAATTTAAGGAACACCAGTGGAACATGAAATATGGGTCACATTGACAAACTTTTGAGGCAGGGGTGTAGAACGTTTATGATTTGAAACATTGTCTTGGATGCTGTTAAAAGTTGACAATCCCCTTATTGAGCCTGATTATCAAACAATTACAACAGTACTGCTCAATATGTTTAACCAGCAATTCATTACCCTGAGTCACTTAGAATATGGACAGCACCACAGCTACATTTAGTGGGTACTGGGCATCAAGCTATTTTATTTGGCACTGATTTGACAGGTGGTAAAGGGTCTTTGTGTGGCTGACTGTTCAAAGGTTCTCATCTTTTCAGATCACTAACATATCACCTCTGTCCACAAGGGTTTGAGTCTCAGGCTAGGTCAACATGGGTAATTGAGAAAGCTTACCAGTATCTACCTGTGGGTCAGTGGTTCTTCCCAGGATTTACCCAGGTTCCTCCTCTACCAGATATACTGGCTGCCAGGTATACCCTATCATGTGCTTAAAATTCATGATAAATCCACAACAACAAAAAGAACAACAGGTGGTAAAAAGAAAACTACATGGTCATGAGATCAATGCAAAGCACAAGCCCACAAAATGTGAAATATATATCACGGTGACCATTTGTTGTAAGGGTGTGTTGCCAGCAGAGATGCATACAGTCATCTAGTTTGATTAATTTGTCATAAACAGAGCTTGAGATTGAACCCAAATCAGTGATGCATTAGATGTGGGTCACAATGACCTACTTTTGTAATGACAGTGTGACACTTATCAAGATGTAGGAAAAGCGTAAAACAAGGGACCCTGGGTGGCCAAATGGTCCAAGGTTCTCACCTTTACAGATCATTGATATCGCACCTCTGTCTGTGTGGATTCAAGTCTCAGGCTCAGCCAGTGTGGGTGTGTCAGAAATCTTGCTAGTAGTTTCCCTTGGATCAGTTGTTTTTTCTGGGGAATTTTCCAGGCTCCTCCTCTACCATATATACTGGCTGCTGTATAGCCTATCAAGTGCTGAAAAATGATGTTAAACAAAAAACCTACAACCCACAAGTGTAGGATATGGGTCACACTGACTCGCCTTTTTTATGAGGATGAATTACTCATTATAATGCATTCCCTAACCAAATTTCATGAATCTAGGTATAACAGAATATATACTTAATACAAGTTCAGTAAGGTAGCATATATGGGTCACTGTGACCTACTTTATATGAGGGTGTAGTACTAATCAATGTATTCTCCCACCAAAATTTCATGTTTTCTGGTATAATGGTATATATGTAAAAACTTAACTAAGACTGTACCACTAATGTACAATGTACATGTAAATGCAAAGTGCAAAGTCTGCCCCCTTAGTCAGCAAACTTCAAAGAGTAGTTGCTTTGAAATGCAGGAAAAAAAATGATTCAAAATGCAGTGATGCTTTACACATTACAACCATTCCCCTCAACTCCACTGAGACGAGTTAGTAAAAACCACTGTTCCAACATATGTAGGAGCTGGAAGGAAAAGAATTATAAAAAAATACTGAAGGCTTGTTGCCATGTATGTTATATGAAGATTGTTTTTAAATATTCTAATTAAAACATCCTTATTTTAGTACCTACTGGAAACAACAACATGGCAAATGCCCTTATAGAGAAATCAAAATGTTCTACTTTGGAGTGGCCCCATTTCATCAGAAATTAAAATGTTCTATTGTGGGGTGATTCATTTCCTCACAAAGGCACTTTTCCCATAAATTAACAAGGAATTACCTGCTTGCTTAAAATGTTCAACTCAGTTCTGGCTAGATAGAAACTGAACAACACCTAATGGCTAGATAGAAACTGAACAACACTTAATCCCTGCACCAAAGACACCTTCATTCTGCTAATCACTACAGTGATACATGCAAATCATACTTATTAACAAAACTGTGTCCAGGTTAAATTTCAGTACACAGTGAAAATCATGGATAATATTTCTCTGCTAAACCACTGGTCACTTCAATTAAACCCCTCCTTCCTTTTCACAACCCCACCTTTTATTTGTTAATGGAGAGCATACTTTCTCCTCTATATCTGCAGTTTTAGAATGCTGTCATTTTGCAAATGGTCATATTTTTCATGTTTACTTCACCTGGATATCGATCTTAGTTTGTTATAAGGTATTACAATAGAATAGAAAGTATGACATCCCAATAAAGGATGCCTCCACCACCTACAATTCACAAAATTGACTCTCTGTTCTCTCCTCACCACACATTAGGTTTCTATTAGGGTACTGTTCGGGCAGAAGTAACAAATAAACCTACCTTAAGTAGTCACTCAAAAAATTAGTCAAAAAGATCAGCCAAAGAACATTAGTTCTATTTCCCTATAACATTACAAAAGTAGTACCACCATGCTGTTTGGTACATCCTCCAGTACAACCAAGTCAGTACATACATTACAGTCACTTCTGTAAGCATTGGTTCCCCATTCCTTCCCATGTGATGGTGACACAGATACATAAACACTCCAGCTCAGACTGTAAAACCAGTCAACTGCTGGTTCATTCAGATGAAAAATGAATGTAGGGATACAAGATTACACAGCCATAGTTGCTGTCATCAACAGTACCGTATGTACCCCTATAAATAGCTCAAGTACAAACTATCTGTATAAGCTTACTAGTTCATCGTGTTCCTAGTTTTTTGCATCTGTTTTTGTTGGTTTAATGGCACTTGTAAGGCATTATTAGCTATATCATGACAAGGAAATGGGAGCTAAGTTAATTTCTCATGGTTATAGCCAGGCCCAGGCAGGTAGTGAACCCACACCCTTGGATTATGAGTCTGATGCTCTACCAACAAATTCAAGTTTGTATGACCTGGGTGGCAGTTAAAAAATAACATGCCCAATACAGCCTCAATTATCAAATTACCTAACACAAATACCCCAAACAATGCTAATAGTGCTCTCCCCCATTATAACACCCTTTATTTTAATGCATTCTGGATATAGCATGGTATCACTAAAGATAAACCAATCTACTGACCTTATCAAATGTATGACAGTACAAGTTGAAAGAAAACAATATGACTCTCATCTCTGTCGGCGTGGGTTTGAGTCTTGGGCTCGGCCAATGTGGGTATGTGAGAATGCTTGCTGGTAGCTTCTTGTGGGTCAGTGGTTCTTTCCAGGTTTTTCCCGGGTTCTTCCTCCACCATTAATACTGGCCGCCATGTATAGCCTATCTTGTGCTGAAAAATGGCGTTAAACCCTATAACAACAACAACAACAATATGAAACTTGGTATCATATTTTTATGCCTTGTAACATTATTATTTTACAAAAAAAATGCACAAAGAGTATGAAGTGCAAAAAAACAAAACATTTAATTTACACAAACTGAATCAAAATTTTTGACCATTCTTATTATGTTACAGATTATTACAAGTGGTAAGCATTCATGGACTCCAGCAATGGCATTATTACCATGTATGACTGGTGGTTACTGAACTTACTGTATGTCCCAGACCCCCACCCCCCAGATATACAGGCAATCATCAAATTTCATATAATTCTTGCTATACTGCAGTTCCACAAATAACACAATCATCATTAAAAGAATCCCAATTAGACCCACAATTACCATGTTATGAGGGATGGTTGTAAATACAAATATGGACCAAAGTAATGTAACTCCTAGTCACCCAAACCATTGCCATTTTCCAACATTGCGAAGACTTTGTGTCTTTGTCATCATTAGTCTATCTTCAGACAAAGTGATACAGCACTCCTTCATTATAAAGCCCTCCATTACAACACGGTTCCCTAATTAGGTAGTTATGGTCAGGAATCTGATTTTATTATGTAGTACCTTATGTACTCCCTTGTAAGACAAGTCCAAATGCAAACTGCACAGACCCAGTTCTGCCGCTGCATAATGCGCTGGCAGATCTGGGTCTGTGCTCATCTGTTAGTAATAATCAGTAGACCAAACAACATAGACCATGACCTGTATGTGCATCATGCTAAAGCAGATCAGGATCTTTCTTGTTTGCAGCTTGACTTGACTTATAAGTGAGTATATAAAGTAGTAAGATATGTACATTTATAGTGTACTGTATTACACGGCAGTTTTACCATAAGTAGTGATTTCTCAAGGATTTTAACACCCCTCTTCAAAAAAGTGAATTTTCAATTGGGTGGGTGGGGGGAGTATTTGTATAAGAACAGTATTATGAACTCATCCTTCATAGTATTTTTCAAGAAAATATATGTGATAATTCTAAATGAATAGAAATATAACTAACAGTTATTTAGCTTTATTATCATCATAGAAGCTGTTACTGTGCTACGATAATGGAACTACACTGTACTCTATATATACTTGCTTATAAGTCAAGTCTTACTGCAAACAACAAATATCCTGATCTGTCATAGCATAAAGCGCATACAGATCAGGGTATATGTTTTATGGTCTACTGATTACTCCAAACAAGCTGCACTGGCCCAGATATGCTGGTGCATTGTGCAGTGGCAGATCTGAGTCTGGGCAGTTTGCAGTTGGACCAGACTTGAACATGCGTATATTATGGTTTATTAGAACTATATGTAACATCCAAGACATTATCACCTAATACCAAAAAAAGTATATCTGCCATTGTACAACCTCACCAAGTACAGTTAGTGCTATGCTTGTAACAACTAAATAAACATCAAAAGTATCTCATAGCTCAGTTACAAAGTCACTTAGTGTTTGATTACAATAGTAGATCCAGAGGTCAAGTACATACATGATCATATAAAGCTTTGTAAGACTGTTACAGATTTCATTACATTCATGGCAAATCGCGGATTCTATTATTGCATAACATGGAGAAAACGTCATTGTCACAACCCCTCTATAGTATTAGGACAAATACGGCAGAAAGGTGGACATTTAAATTTTAAATGACTCATGAGCCCCAAGTCAGAAATGCCTACAGTTTAAATACATGAACAACTCAAGGTAAAATATAAAACAATTTAATTAATACATGTATTAATAATAAATAAAACTATTCATGCAATTTCTGGATATAAATCTTCCAATTACACTTCACTTATAAATTAATACATGAATTTGGCCTGTTAACAAATGCCTTTCTTTATCCATCATAAGAGTGTTAATGTCCTAATTTGAGAGTCTCCTTTCAGTGAGTTGTCCCATGTACTCATCTGCATCAGTTTCTCTCTTCTTCCCTCCTGCACTCTTCCTGTGCCACTTCTGTACTGTTTCCCCTTCTCCTGCACCCTTACTTTGCTACTCCTTGTACTTCCTCCTTCTGCATCCTTCTGTCCTCCTTCCCTCTCTTGAAAGTTTAATGCCATCTCTTACATGCATCCTGGGAACTTCCTGTAGAAGCTCTCTATTCTTCCCAGTTTAATTCCTCTTCCCCTTTTTTACGCGTATCTCACTAGGAGTGGCCTTTTCACCATAATTCTTTTTTGACAATTCCTTGTGTCCTCCGATCTTCTCAAAAGGTCACAAAACCACTGATTAATTTTACACATGTGTAGCTAGATATTTCATTTTCCCCCTTGTCTGTCTGAGACATTAGCTTTTCCTACTGGTAGGTTTTAAATTCCTCTAATTTCGATTCGCTGGTATGCCTCATTCGATGGTCCACGGTGCTTGGCACAAATCTTTCACATGTAGCTGTGAGCACTGAAATCTGGCCTTCTTAGCAACACAATAAGCTTCATCCTTTTTGATGTGACTAGCTGAATCAACTAAGTACTGAATAAACACATAGCCAGCCACCGCTGCTGGCCTCACACCTTTAGCTGATGGTCACAAACCTTATGTAACCCTTAGCCAGCAAGAAGTTAAAATCATGGCCGTAAAGATGGAAAAATCTAACTAATTTACTCACAACCGTATTAAGCAGTATACTCGAGGCTTCCATGGATAGCATTATAATGAGACAATAAACAGTGTAAGGAAGTATATTCTATTCTAGTCTCCCATGGACAACATCATAGAGAAAATAAACCCTGTATAAGGTAGTATACTCTAGTCTCCCATGGACAGCATTATAACGAGACAATAAACACTATAAAAGGCTGTATACTCTAGACTCCCAATGATGGCATTATAATGAGACAATAAACACTGTAGAAGACAGTATACTCTAGTCTCCCATGGACAGCATTACATGTATGAGACAATAAACACTACGTAAGGCAGTATATTCTAGTCTCCCATGGACAACGTTACATGTATAAGACAATAAACACTGTGCAAAGTACAATCTAGTCTCCCATGGACAGCATTATATGTATGAGACAATAAACACTGTGTAAGGCAGTATATTCTAGTCTCCCATGGACAGCGTTACATGTACAAGACAGTAAACACTGTGTAAAGTACAATCTAGTCTCCCATGGACAGCATTACATGTATGAGACAATAAACACTGTATAAGGCAGTATGCACTAGGTTCCCATGGAAGGCATTATGAGACAATAAACAGTGTGTAAGGCTGTATATTCTAGGCTCCCATGGATGGCATTAAACTATAACAATGAACACTGCATAAGGCAGTATACTCTAGTCTCACATGGATAGAATTATAATGAGACAATAAACAGTGTGTAAGGCTGTATATTCTAGGCTCCCATGGATGGCATTATACTATAACAATGAACACTGCATAAGGCAGTATACTCTAGTCTCACATGGATAGAATTATAATGAGACAATAAACAGTGTAAGGCTGTATACTCTAGGCTACCATGAATGGCATTATAATGAGATAATAAACAGTGTGTAAGGCTGTTGTACACTCTAGGTTCCCATGAATGGCACTATAATGAGAGGGTGTTGTACATATTACATTTTCAAGAATGAGAACTTAATGTAAAACAATGATGATTTTTCGAGAAACAAATCAGTTTCTTTTCTTTAAAAAAACTCATAATCATCCACCAGCATCATATATAGAGGCTCATTTCAAATATATTTATGAAACAAGTCAAATAATTACTATCTTCTGGTTCAGAACCCATTAAATGAGTTTCATTAATTTTGTTACAAATGTGAGATTCTATTTATGGCATGACAAGATATACTGACTGCACCAAACAGCAGAACAGTGTGGCAAAATGACTTTGAAATTCGTTCAGATTCCATTGTCATTATGCCCTTTCTTTAAATGGGATCATGTCATTTTTGGTGGACTCATCAGGTTTTATTACATGCTACATATATAAAAATTATGAAATGGGTGTATTAATCAAAATAACTGAGTAGTCACATAATAAATATTTTTCACACTATTGCTAGAGGAGCCACATCAGACACAAAATTTTTTAATGCATATTGTTGGCCCAGAAAGTGACACCATTTGCTATGGGAGCCACCCTAATCAAAATTCTGACGTAGAATCATTCGTACTAAGTTGTAACAAAATTTGCTCAGCTGTTCAATAAAGGTTTTCCACCTGGATGCTAAGGAAGGGGCACTATCACTATGGGATCCACCCTACATAAAATTTTGATGGAACATGTCCAAAAAAAATTTGTACAAAGTTTGATCGAAACTGGCAATTCTAGAGATGCTGAAAATAGGATTTTGATTTCATTGCTATGGAAGCCACACAATTGCCTGATGAACCACACTGGAAACAATGTTGATACAGCATTTCTGAACAAACAATCCTACCAATTTTGATCAAAATTGATTCCTGGCTCAGCTGTTCCAACGAAAATAAGTTTTTCAACCACCCCCGACAAAATTTTGATAGAGCATATCCAAACAAAACATTACTATTGAGACTGATTGAAATTAGCTCAGAAAATCAAGAAAGGTTCTCATATAGTTGTTAAGGCAGGGAAACCACTCTGAAAATAAAATTGATAAAGCATATCTTAAGAAATATTCCTACCAAATCTGATCAAAATTCACTCAACTGTCCTCAAGACCAAATTGATAATAGCAGTGCGCAAAGAAAAAGTTATTTTCAGACATGGGCCAATGGCTGTTGACTTTTAAAAAAAAATCATAAGCCCTGACTCTAATTCCATGGGCTCAAAATCAAGTTGCTTACTCAAAGTGTTTCTGCCAAAATCAGTTTTTGGCTGGTCTCTCCATTTTGTCTCACATGCACCAAATGATAGCAAACTTTAACTCAAAGACTCAAGAGCCATCATGGGCAACCTTTGATCCATTTATTACTTTTAACATAACAAAAAACATCATGTATTTGGCCAAACTCTCCAGATTTCAACAATATGGCAATCAATTTTTAAAAAAATTTGTGTACACATGGAAGCCTTTTTGGTCTGATTACTCAGCCATGCATCATTGCACCTGTCACAATGAATGCTGGAACAGTTATGGTCCCCAGTAGACTGATTCTGGCTGGTTTCTGTAATACATGTTGACAGAACCATATAAATTACCACTTGTTCTTTATTGTAATATTTTTTTTCTAAAAGAAATCCATTCATTTTCAAAACCAGTCAATTTAAACTATAAAATGATATGTGTGGTAGATGACATAAAAAAATTTGTCCTACCACCAATAGAATCACATGTACAGGAGCTCCCATCATGCTTACAATTTACCTCTAAATCATACAAGTACTACATAATTTATATTTAAATTGTAAGTAATGATACAAGCCCCTGTGATCACATGTATGTTAAGGCCAAGTGAGCACTAAATATAATCATTCATTGGTCACATGCTTCGCTTTGTACACAAAGTTTGCAACTTTCAACAGAATATAAGTAAACAATCTTCATAAACATAAGGGGCCTACATGGGGATAAATAAGAATTTACTAGTCTTTAAACAACAACTTCAAAACAAAATTCCACATTTCATCAGCAGGTTTGAAGTTTTCTCAAGCAATTAGATTTTTCCCAACAAGCCAGACAGGCACTTTGCTTAGAATGCAGGAGGGGCCCAAACTGAAATTAGAGGGGACCCCAGGCATCAGACTATCATATTTTTTGAGGACTGAGTGGGTTTTTATGTGTTTTTTACAGAAGCCACACCACTGCTAGGTGATCTACCCCTGATGAAATTCTGATCAAACATGTCTTACCAAACAATCCTACCAAGTTTTATCAAAATTAGCTGAGCCATTCAAGAGAAGTTGTCAAAAGTTAAGTTTTCCACCTGGCTGCTAAAGAAGACAAATGAGTGCTTGAGGCACCACCATAGATACAATTCTGATGATGTATGTCATAAGAAACATCACAAACAGGGTCAGGTGAGCTAAACAAAACCTAAATAACAAGCAGGTACAGGTCTTAAGGTCAGGTGAGATAAACAAAACCTAAAAAACAAGCAAGTACAGTGAGGCCTTAGGGTCAGATGAGCTAAACAAAACCTAAACAAAACAACCAGGTACAGTGACACAATTCTACAGAACTCAAGTAGCATACTATAAATTATATTTTTAGCATTGTTATATCAAAATGAGCATCAGCTTATACAAGAATAAACCATGTCAAATCCATTGTTTGGCAGCCACTACAATTTCAAACATTTTCTTGGTATATCAAGTTTTCAAAGTGATGGACTCCTCTGAGTTCATGCCATGGACTATCACGTATTAGTCCCATTGGCTTCATGCCTTTAGCTGACCAAAATATGAAAAAGGACGGCATCCTAGGGAAAATGAGGCATGTCATGTTGAAGAATTTCACGCATATGCATATCTGACCCCAGAAGCTCTGGTCCCTGGGAGCCCTGAGTAGCAATAACAACATTTTAAAAACCGCCAATATAACAGTCATACTGGATGTCCATGCAGCACCATTTTCACTTCTGACCAAACTATACATCATTATAAGTCTTCTAGTCTAAACCATTTTGTTGATATGACCTTACACTCAGGTTGAGTTTGGTATAGGCACATTTTTAAGATGGCTGCCTCAGTGGCCATGAGATCTGCACCACATTTACTATGGATCAACATACATAAGCATTTTATTGAAACCCATGTTGATATGATCATCAATTTAGAAGAAGTAGCAATAACAACATTTTCAAGATGGCCACTGTGACAGCCATATTGGATGTCTGAGCAGCACCATTTTCATTTAATTTTAAATAAGCATTAAAAAAAAATTATGTTGAAAAACCGATTGCGATACCATCATCCATTCAGAAGAGGTAGCAATTGCTGTGACAGACATTTAATATCTAAGCAGCACCAACTGCACTTACTACCAACTTGACATCATAAGAAGTCATCTAGTGAAAAGGTGATGTTGATGACCTTTCATTCAGAAGAAGTAGCTGTAAAAAGATTTTCAAGATGGCTGCCATGATGGCCATATTGGATGTCAGATCAGCATCATTTTTGTTTAGGCCTAACTAGATATCACAAGAAGTCTTTCAAATGTCTGAGGTGGCCATATTGTAGGTCTATAAACACCAGTTTCATTTAGGACCAACTAATCCATGGGATGAATATGTGTGTAAAAATTCATGGCAATTCTCCAAGCAATTTAGCAGGAGTAGCTATAACAAACTTGTGCTGACTGATAACAGGCCATCCTATAATTTCTTCTGGTCTAGGACCAGTAGTGCTAACAACAGCGGTTGAAAATAACCTTATCTATTTCTTATTTATTCAAGAAATACCAACACATAATATTATCACTGGCAGTCATGTCATGGATTAATTCTTTTATTCTGGAAATATTCCCCTTACCAGCATTATATTCTTGGACTCCATTCCTGTAGGGTGAGACTAGAGTATGGTTTTCTAAAATTTCTTTGTCCACTAATAAACCATGTCCACAGTTCAGAGCACTATTTTTTTAGTGGAAGAGGAAATCGTATCAAAGCATGCAATAATCTGACTCTAGGATGACCGATTCAAAATAAATAATGCTGGAAAAGTGAAATTGCAGAATTTAATAAACCAACAGCCCAAGAATTTATGATCATTATCTATCTCCCCTGTTGTGAGCCTACAATACCAGGATTCCTCATGCTAAAGTAACCAATCCCCTTTACGATCTATTCTGGACACAACTGTCTCCATTTTCTCTTTCCATATATTCAACAACAAAAACTAAATGCACCATTGTTTCTGATGATTTTAGCTCCTCTTGTTTACATTTTCCATTCATGATCATTGACCATGTGCCTCAACTGGTGCTCAAGCTAATCAAAGTCAGAAAGACATTTCTGTCAGCTGATTAAATCGATTTTATGTTTCATTATCACACTATATTCTGTAAGCTTGGGGTGTGCTCAATGCAGTCAATCTACAAGCAACCATAATGACTGCGATATTATAGGGTCTTGCTATGTGTCCTATGGAGGGAACATTTTGGCACCAAAGATTAAAAATACCAGTGACTAGTCCAAGGGCACAGTCTAAAATGAACCATGGAAAAGACGTATTTAGTACAAGAGAAAATAGTCAATAGTTTCTTTTGATCTTTCCCACCCCATTTTAGATACCTGCACATACGGTGTGGAAGGTCAGTGTACTTCACCTATTCAGACCATGCTTAGCTACACAATGGACACAATCAACTAAACAAATGGTGCAAATCCTGAAATATGTTGACAGAAACATACATGAAAATTTAGTCTACATTAAAATTACTTTCAGTCAAACTACCATAAATGCATATAGTGCTAGGACTTTAATAATAAGGCAAACAAAAAATATTTGTGTTTCTGTCTGCTGACCATCCATTTTTCGTTGCTGAACTGAGCACTTTTTCCCCCAGGTAAAAAAAAAAATTAAGCAAAATTTCCTGAAGCCCAGTACTTGAAATGCTTAGTACTTTTTATATACTAATCAGTATAATATATATGTTTAAATATTTTTTTAAAATTTTTAAAAATTTAAAATGCACAATAAATTCCCAAAATTTATTTGTGCATCTAAATGAGGCAGTTTAAACCAGTACTTAGTACATAATATATAGTAATCATTATAATACATTTAGATATAATAGCATTTTAAAACAACCTACCTACCTACCCTAATTTTAAAACCAGTACAATATGAGATTCATATTTGTAGGAGGAGGCCTAAAATATGATCAAAAGAAAATGAATGTAAAGGTCACTTGTCGGTTAAGTTGTGGCTAGGCAACATATATAGATATGGTTTAATAAAATCTAAATAGTTAATTGTACTAATGGTTTGAAGTACATGTATATGATGACTGGTGATAGTTCTGGCAAAAGTTTCAGCTGTACTATTCAAATATTATTCTTACCCTTTCATTTACCTGAACTAAAATGTTCACTATCCGTCACCTTCTACCATTAATTCCACACTAATTAGGTTTCTGTTTTCAATCTCTAAGCTAGCCAAATTATTATGGCTTGGTGACCTGAAATTTCAAATAGCCATTCAAAGTTTTTCAACTATATCGCTTTTTGGATAAATAAATTTTGACAGATACTTTGAACAATGATATTTAATCTCTAGACAATGAGCCACTTACACATGGACTTACTGTCCAAATTTGGTCTTCTCAATAAATAGCTATCCAACTTCAAATACAAACACTTCCACAGAACACAAATGCCTCACCTAAAACAATCCACTTTATGACCCTGGAGTCAAATGTTTATGACCCACTAAACACAAGGTTAACCAACTTAAATGAAGCATAAAATGTAGGTTGCTTGTTTGCATAGTGTTAATCCTCACCAAGATATATCCAGATACAAAGATCACTTATTCTGTGACTAAGAAAAAACTGTCCTCCATGAAAAATTTAGTTAAAATTATTAAGGCCTGAAATCTGTTACACTGACCTAATTTGGAAATGTAGCATTGTAGTTACTAATATACATCAACAAATGTGACTACATGCCTCTGTAGCTAACAATTCCTGAGATACTTACCTATATGAAAAACAAGAGAAGTTACTAATTATTAAATATATCTCACAACAATCTACTTTTGGTCAGACAGTATCATACTTACCAAGACACATTTAAATACAAACCTACAATGTTTGGGGGCTGACAATGACCCCGAGATCGATCTACAGTGGTCCCCCTCTTGAACGGCCCCCCCGACCAGTGGCCACTCACTCCTTACGGCCAGAATCCGTCAGCACTGACGAGTTTGTGTTCAAAAGTACCCCTCATGAAAGGCCACCCCCGCTAACATGACCAGCGGCCAGCATATTAGTGCTAAAATATAAAATTTACCCCTCACAAGCGGCCTCATTTTATTTTGTAATATGTATCCAGAACCAATATTTTATTCATAGCGTGTGTTAAGTAATCCGATTTCTGTTTCCCAATGTCAGGTTTTCGTTACTGAAAGAGGTGTTGACGAAAGTACATGTACCACTAAGGTTAATATTATATCATTTACGCCTCACGAGAAGCCACATGTATTCTATAAAGCAGAGAAATACTCAAATTTTAATCCATACAAAAAGGTAAGTACACGTAATCTGATTAGCCTTACTACTGTGTTATCATGAGATGTCCGGTTTAGTCACTCTGATAATTGTTAAGATTACAATTATTGAACAGTAGTAACAGCTGAGAAGTGGCGGTATTGATGTATAATATACAAGTCAGCGGGAAAATGGTTTGATAGCCTTTATGGCTTCCCTTAGTTACATGTTGAGCTTGTTCACTTTCATAATTAGTGGCTATTACTACTGACAATAACTGTCAAGATTACAAATCCTAACGGCCGCGAGGTGCTATTGTTCAGGTCAAATCTGCGTACATATCGATGCCATTTTGGCTTCTCTCACTTAGTGTGAAGAAATATAAATGCAACAGGGTACCAGACTGTGACTAATGAATCATGTGACAAGATCGCTGCCTTTAAAAACACATGGCATTTTGTTTAAATGCAGAAAAATTGTTTTATCAGTCTTGTAGTTGGCAACATTGATGATTACAACCGGACATAATTGTCAAGATCATAACAGGGTCAGCATAGTCTAAAAATAGATTTTGTGCAGACACACACACACACAGAAATTAACCTTTAATTAAACAGGGTACCAGACAAAATCCGAAAAATCATGTGACAACACATTTATCGCTTTCTTTATGAAGAAGGCATTTCAACCGCTCTACAAAAGTTTCGTCTGCATAATTAAATCACATACAGTTAGCTACATCCAAATAAATCATTACCAAACATTAACATGTCATCACGTAAACAGAGACAATTATTTTAGAAAAAAGTCGGTTATTCTACTCGATGACATCGGGTGAGGTGGGGAGGGGGGACAAGCCAAACAATTTTAGGTAGAAAAGACTCGAATAAAACAATTTTATGTTGAAAAGACTTGAATAAACAACATCGTAACTGATAAGAAGGTTATTCAGCAGCAGTGGGAAAATGGAGCAAATGGAAAGAGAATTATGTATGTACCAAGATTTAAATGACGTTTTTGAATGGTTTTGCATTGTGCATGACAACAACACCCACTCGCATATCACGCTTACGCCAAGAATAAGAACTATTAATGCATATTCAGTTGAAATAAGTCTATTGTTATAACAAGAACCTTTTAAAAATTAATGTTACTTTTAAACGAAGATATTAAATGAAGATATTAAATGCTTTGAAGAATGTAGCTTTCTTACTACATACATTACATATACTTCTCACAAAAAATTTAGTCCCCTTCTGGAAAGGCCACCCGTCTTATAAGGACACTTTCCCAGTGCAGAAGGGGTGGCCGTATAAGAAGGAGACCACTGTACTTCAATAAGCAAAATAGTATTACAGTAAGTATTGTACAACTAACAAATTAGACATTAGTCTGTGCAACAGTGACAACATAGGCTACAAACTATATGAGATATCCCTCAAATTTGGTCTCTAGTGCGGGGGGGTTTTAAACCCCATTACACTGCTCATCTTGTTCACCCACCCACCCACCCCATCATGCATATCTGTACTGACATCTTACAGTGTGGAAAACATCAGCAGAAACTCCCAGTTTCCCTTATGCATTCACTGAATATATTTCAGTACAGACTCTACAGAACCACCAGCACTACAATACTACAAAACACCCTACAACTAAAGCATCCAGATGATTGTGGGAGTGGGGTTGGGTGGGGGTGAAGGTGGGTGTTTTCTGGCATATTCATACCAAAGAGACTTCATATACACGCAAGTGGTTTCAAACCCAATGAAGGTTCGTACCTGCCAGTTTTAGGATTCGTACCCTCCTGTCATTTCCATCTTATCTTTTCTCATTTTTCATAAGGGGGGAAGTTCATTTCAAATATAAAAAGCAAATAACAATTATCTTGGATTCATCTACTGCAACTTTGACACACTGCTATTATCATAATGGAAGACAGAAATAACAGTTGATATCATAATGCAATGTACATCACTCAGTCATGCAAGGTGAAATGGTTATGACCTATTAGAACTAAATTACATCAGGAAAAAAGGAATATGCATCCAATCTCAAATAAAACATTATCAGTGTCCAATCAATGTGTACTTTCCTCTGATTTAACTTAAATCCTGATTTAACTTAAATCTTTTATTTTCCCCCAATTTATAAGCTGTGAAAAACGTTTAAATTTGGAATTTCAGAAACAATTTATAACTTTTAAAAGATTTAGTAACTTTCTGACATTTAAATCCATTCTGACTGGTTTCACACCAGTTTTGTACTGTTGGTTTGTCAGTTTGTTTGATATAATTAATTTTCACCCGACAGACATGCTCAGTTTGATCCAGTACTATTTCAAAATACTGCTATTAGTGGTGTGATTCTTTGATCAGTCTTCGGATTAATTGGATTATAAACTTCCAGTGCACGGGTGCGAAACCATTGTCCATTAGGTACGAAACCTACGATCCCCGGCGGGTACGAAACAACTCGGGTACGAACACACCTGCCACCAAGGTGGGAGGTTACGGGCGTCATATGCATTTGCTTATTCTTACAGTTGGGAAGTTCATTATTCAGTCCGATCATTATGATGTCCTCAGTAAGAAGTCGACTGGTATCATCTGGTTATATGGCACCTGCAAACTGCTCATTCTGTGTATTCATCTGATACCACTGAATTTAAATTATTCAACACGTTCTGGTTCTTACAAATAAAAGCAGCCTCTTGCAAGACACAGAGGACATTTTCAGGTTTCTTTTGTCATCATTTCCATTCTTGAATAGGTCTTTGAATTACGTAAGTATCGGGCGGAAACTATTTGTTGAATCTTCAAGCAAAATGTCCCCATCATAACAATTCAATGTTTCAAACAAAGGCAAAACGGAAGCCATACTGTTTACAAATATGTAAGGGACAAAACTCTTACGGGTAAAGTATAATGATAGTTGGAGGTGCACCGTTCCGGATACCTAATAAGTTTTTAGTAGATATTTAAAAAAAAAGAAGAAAAGAATTTCAAAAACGTTAGAAAGAGATATGACTTTTTATTACATCATAATTTATAGCAAAAACAAGCTTTAAAATTCTGCAAAAATTATTCTAATGCAGAAATATGGGTTCAAAGACAGTATTACCTACTACAGTACAGTGTCCACACACCCTCCCGTTTGTTTGTACCATCCTACCCATTTTAAAAACAAAAGCCTTCAAGGATATTTTTTTTGTAAATTTACAAAACTAATTTATTTAATTCATTTATTTAAAAATTCTAGTCTGATTGTCGTCATGGGGTCACATACACAGTCATCTTTATCGCATTCCAAATTAAACGGGAGTTTCTTCATTAACACACACGGTCGCCATATTTGCATAGGCGATTGATTCTACGTTTTCATGCAACAGATGTGATGTAATTCATCGTTTATTAAAGTCTCAATAATTCCGTCAAATTTGGAGTTACAGTATTTAGAAGTTTATATATTAAGACTGGTACTTTATGTTTTAGGAGGTCTGGGTAGATATGTGAAAAAATGTTCCATTAATGGTGACAAACTGATCATCGTGGAGATGTGATCACCAATGTAAAACCAGGTAGGCCGCCTGCGCGATTTGGGTAAAATGGTTTTTCTGCAAGCTATGCTATTAATCTCTTCTCAATTATGATAGTATTCTGGAAGGCCGCCGGAGATGGTATGAGCCGGAACATGCACATTTACCATATCGACCTCCTTTTGCAGAAATTCATCAGACAAAACAGTTTAAGGCCCCAAATGCCGCCATTGCTCATACATTTTACCATTCTTCCAATCTAACTAAAGTATGGAAGGATGGAAATAATTTGCTTTTAAAAAAAAAAAAATTGACATAAACCCTTCTTTGAAATAATCAATATATTAGACTTCAACGAAGTTTAAATATTCAGTTTATAATTATGAGGTGCTTCCCCTTAATTCAGCCAACGAAGTTGCTCGTAATTCTTTTTCGGGAGTAAGATACATTCAACAAAATCCATTAGTGACTAATCTGATAATGGCATTTGCACGTGGCACACAAATTGATTCGAGAGAAAATGAAGAGATGCAAGTACATATTCGCTTTTTAAAGCGATCTGAGAAATAAAGCGTACATTAGAGAAAAATCAGACTTGGGTGAATATGGGTTATCAGCAGGAGTGCAGCTGTACTTAGGCTGATGACAATCAGACATAACCGTGGTGTTGACTTCTCAGGTTTACAACGGTGACGTCATCAAATCTTGTGTTCCAGTTTTTGAATGAAATCGTTGACCCACGGATGTCGCCGATCAACATAGGAGTAATTCGTAATATGTGAAAAATGGCAGGGTTTCTCAGTCCGAGGGAGAAATTACATGGCTCATAATGTGATGAAACGTCAATGTTACCTGGTTTTCATGGAGCCCAACGATGTTTAGGACCAATGTCTTACAATATTCAGGTGTATTCAGATGATTCGGCATATACGACTTTTGCACGTAACAGCGGCATTGGGCTTTATTGCATCCTTAGTTTTAGGTTCTTAAATAGCTCTCTGTGTGTGTGTGTGTGTGTGTGTGTGTGTGTCTGTGTGTCTATGTGTGTGTCTGTGTGTGTGTGTCTGTGTGTTCATATCTTTGTAAAAAAAAAAATGACATCGACAAACGTATTGATTACTGTCAATTCATTTATTTTAGCAAGAATATATTATGTACAGTACTACCAAAAACCACCTTATATATATAGTATATATATATATATATATATATATATATATATATATATATATATATATATATATATATATATATATATATATATATATATAAGTTGTTACTTAAGATATTCCTTCAAGAACTGAAAAACTTGAATGGACTTTCATAAATAGGATGCGTTTGTCTTTCGATATTCATTTTAGAAAGATCACAAGGACCTGAAGTTGTGGTGTCAAGGTTTAAGAAAATATAATTTGTACCAATGGTTCTAAGATATTTGGACTTATTGGTTTGGTTTTGTGGGGATCACGGCATTTTTCAGCAAATTATAGGCTATACCTGGCGTCCAACATATCAAGTTGAGGAAGAACCTATGAGGACCACTGTAGGACCCACCGGCCAATAGAAAGCTACTTCAAGCTTTCTCAAATGCCCACACTGGTCTACTGCAAGCGTTCTCAAATGCTCACATTGTTCGTGCCAAGAATGAATTACCGTGTACAGCAGTGAGATACGTGAGTAATCTATAAGCGCAAGTGCTTTTGATGGACCATTCGGCGATGAGGGAACCAAAACTTTGAACATTTCTTGGTTTTGTATCTATTCTACTCGCATACATTATTTTTATAAATTATTTTCCGGTTTATGTATTCATTTGAAAATAATTGCCCCAGTTTATCATGTTCTTTGTTTGCAATTTCTATTGTTGCCATGCAACTGCTTACTAAGTTTATGGCGGCCAAATTTTTCGTTTAAAAATATCTCTTCATTACATACCACATGTACATCCTGTTCTATTTTTTGTTATCAACAATTGAATATATAATTATTCAATGTATGGTATTGTAAGAAATGTGATTGGTCTTTACTGAGTACTTGTATAAAGTCGTCAAATATGCAAAAACGTGTATCGTTGTCACAACTTATCGATACATTTGACTCATGCAAAAACTCATTTCTAAGCTATGACGGTTTATTTCAAAGTAATATTTGTTTAGTTATTCCAGATTATTCACTTCCTTATTTCAATGGGGTCTAAAGGTTTAACATGGTTTATTATACGCCATGATTCAGTAGATTTCCGATTTTGTGACAGGTAAATTAATGGAAATTACACCGGAAGAAAAACAAAAAACCTCTTACACTGTCAATGGATTTTGTCATATTGTATATTCTAAAAATCTGAATCATTCCTATATATTATCTGTGAATTCCAGCTTGTCCTAAGTGACCTATTAATGAAATCAAGACATAACCTCTGAAAACCTCTTCCTCCACATTTTGCAGTATCTGTTGCTTTGTTCGGGTGGTTGTTTTTGTTCTGTTTTGGGGGTTGTTTTGTTGTTGCTTTTTGTTTTGTTTTGTTTGTTGGGTATTTTTAATGTCTTTTTGCTTGTTTGTTTTGGTTTGTTTTGTTTTGTTTTTTGTTTGTTTGTTTTGGGTATTTTTGTTCACTTTATCATGTTTTTAATTTAACAGTAAATCGAACGTCTTCCGTATCGGTTAATTTATGGTTTCTTTTGGAGCGTCTGGTAACATTGTCAACGGATATGTTATCTGGCGTATAATACGTGACTGTATTGCTGAGACGTTTTACTAAAGCGTCAGCTATGCAACTAACTTTTTTCTTCCCATTTTCCAAAAACAAATTTAAAAAACATTTATTTTAGCTGAAAAGTAGGGTTAAATTTTGTTGTACATGCGTAGTGAACACTGTTCTTAGGGTCTTTGTAGCTGTTCAGTTTATATTACACAGTCTATATGTGTTTTATATAGAGACCCTATGCTTTCTGGTTTCTGATTTGTGTTGACCCTGACTATATTTGCCATAGTAGCTTGTCCGCAACGGGTTCAACGGCACGTTGGCCCTGATACTGTTGATGCTAGCAGTATCTCAAGCACGTTTCAGGCACGCAAACTGCTGACTCAGCAAACAAAACACAAAACCACCGCTAAACTGCAATAAAGGATCATTTTGATTCGCAATGCTAAGACAATACCTAGTTTCTAACTGTCATATCACCTATTCTAAAATACCTTCAATGAGTCAACAAAACATCACATACTGCAACATAAATATCTGACAATACCAGGTAATCTTATATTTCATTTTAATTTAAAATTCACTTTATATTTTGCATATCATGTCAAACCACCCCCACCCCCCGCTCCATCCCAGCCGATCCTCCAAACACGAATCGTGAATAAATAAAAAATTATCTTGATATATTCCCTAAATAAAACATCAAAACAAATGATACTCCAGCACCTAGACAACACATACTTGCCGGGGTTGTTGATGTTTTGGGGTTTTTTGGGGGGGGTGGGGTTGGGTTTGTAGCTTGTTAAGTTTATATTTGTTTGTTTTCATTAAGTTTCATTACCATATTTAGAAAATATCTAAAGAATCTTAATACAAAACATGGTACAGTTATTTTCCACTTGACTTTGGAGTAAACGTTGTGAGATTATTCCAAAGCTTCCCAGAATGCAGCAGTTATCCTAGACCAACAAGTTCTCCGCCTTTTTCTTCTGGCATGACTGGTGGCGCCACCAGCCATATGACAAAACACAACTTGCTGGTCCATATTTACCCATCTCCTCTCAATCGATTTCGTGGAACAATCCAAGAAGTATGTATGTATGTATGTATGTATGTACATGGGCACCGGCAGGATTTTTTGCAAGGGCGGAGTGGCAGTCAGTCACGGCCGGGAGAGTTAGTATAAGAAACAGTCTGAAACTAAAGCTAATATTTATTAAGCGTTTTGAACAGAATCTTCTGACATATTTTCAGCTTCATTTGCATGATTAAACTTGTCGGAATATGCATATACATATACTTTTATTGATAAATAGAGATAAAGTTTTATTTTTATTATGTATAAGCACATTTTAAAAAAAAAAAAAAAAAAAAAAATTATAACGATAGTTAAATGGTTTATCAGAACTCAAATTATATAATAAAAAAATATTAAAACATTATGGTGTGCATAATACTTATTAGCATAAAACAAATAAGTATTTATAAAAAATTAATCATAATATATTCAGACTTAATTTTGAAATGGCCTTTCATTTTTAAAGAATTATTAAACCTATTCTTATGATATTAATTATACTTTCACTAAATAAATTATTAAGTAAATTAAAAAAAAATATCAAATAATATCAAAATATTATTAACTAATTGTAAACAGGGGACATAATTCAAAAAAAATTTTTTTTGATTAATGAATGTCGTATAAGGTTTTGGAATTTAGACCTTTTGGATATACCGTATTAAGACGGTGAATCCAATAGGTTTCCTTTAACAGACGTTCCATCTCAGAATCAACTATAACAATAGGTTGAAAGGAGAAATCTTGCAACGTATGGGAACTCTTGTTAAAATGCGCGGCAACATGAGAAGAAAATGATTGATCGATACAATTTTTTATATCTGATCTATGTTGGTTCATACGTTTAGATATTTGTTGACTGGTTTGTCCAATATATTGGATGCTACACTTTTTGCATGTGATCAAATAAATAACATTTGATGTTGCACAATTAGTGTCACAACGCATATTAAAAGTTTCTTTCGTATTATTACTATTGAAAGAAGTATTTTCATTAATAAAAGAACAGTGCGAACATCTAGGTCTTTTACATTTAGCTGATGATCCATTTTTATATAACGTTTTTTCTAATTTAGAATTAATTAAGAAATCTTTAAGATTTTTAGGCCTTTTATAAGCAAGTGTGGGTTTGCTTTCGTGTAGCAATTTAACACTTGCTTTACATGATAATTTTAATAAATCCCAATATTTATTGATAATCTTACCTATATTAGGCAAACTTGGATTATATTCAATAACAAAAGGAATAATATCTTCATTTCTATTTTTGATTTTAATTTTACATTCTAACGATTCAAGTTGCTTAGGAGAAGATACGTTTTGGAAAGCAGTATTAATGATGTCAATAGGGTAATTTCTATTTAAAAAATGCTGACCTAACTCTGTCAAGAACGATTTAAAAACAGTGTCATCCGAAATAATTCTTCTATATCTTTTTGCTTGACTGTATGGTATCCCGTTTTTACATGATTTAGGATGACATGAAGAATATTCAACATATTGATGAATATTCGTGTTTTTAACATGAACCATTGTGGCGATGTCATTATTTTCATTTTTCACGACTTCTACGTCTTTAATGACGTAAGCAATGATATTGAATTCATTTTGAATTCAGTCTGATGAAGCAATAAAGCGAAACCGGTCACACATTCTACGTGTTGGTGTTGTTTATTTTATTTTATTATATATATATATATATATATATATATATATATATATATATATATATATATATATATATATATATATATATATATATATGCAGTATGATTTGGGGGGGTCACGTGACCCCCCTTGACCCATGCTGCGGGCGCCCATGTGTATGTATGTATGTATGCAAGTATGTATGTATGTATGCATGCATGCATGCATGTATTATTTCCGTTCTATTTGGCTGACTAAAGTTTAATGTACACGCCTTTTAGCACAATAACAGACGAACAGAAAGGAAAGAACAAGACGAAAGAAATGTGAGCGAATAAAAATCATTTTTCGAAACAAAATTTAGACATAGTTACAAACCGTATCACCAATGAGATAACATATATAAGTTTGGAAATTGAGAATGTATGTTAACTGTTGACATCTGGTACTTGGCTTATCGTATGCTGATAACTGAATCTGGCCCACTTACCTTTATTTATCACGCCGCTAAAGCCATTTGCGTAATATCTAACGTCACTACTAAGACGGCAAGGGTTCTAGGGGAATATATATATATATATATATATATATATATATATAGCAGTATATATATATATATATATATATATATATATATATATATACCATGAACCAACACAATGACAGGAGTGTGAAGATATTCACTCCTTCCAGTGATTATGTTATGTATATTTATATGCATTTATAACAAAGGTCATCTAGTGATGACATGTCCAGACCTTCTTAAATCAATACGCTCACCGATAGTACCATCTTGATCCAGTTCTCTTACTGTGTATGGTACTTATACTAGTGACCTATGACCAATTACTCTCTCTCTCTCTCTCTCTCTCTCTCTCTCTCTCTCTCTCTCTCTCATAAGCATGCAGACAATTCTAAGTACTGAAAGACACCTCTACGCTTGACATGTGGACCAAATATGACGTAATTACCTTGAACCTTTTGAGAGTTTTATTCCACAAAACGATCATGTTTACGGACTGAGACCAGGGTTCATACAGAATTCTGAATGATAAATTCAAAGACTTTTCCCAAACTTTCAAAAACCATAAACATAGATTTCCAAGACCTATTTTCGCTTATATTTTGTATACAATTTATACAAAATTATGAGAAAACAACGAATGCAAAATACGATAATATTGTTTAATGATGAAATGAAACTGAACCGGCCATCAAAAGAAAGAAACCAGGAAAACTCGACTATATCCGAATCTAACAACCTTGGACAATTTTATTAGTGATTATGGAAAGAAATTAAAATGCTTGGGTTTATTTAAATTTTCAAAGACTTTTAAAGACCTCAGGGTAATCTGCTCGATTTTCCCAAACTTTCAAGGCCTTGAAAATGCTACCTCATTTTTCCCAAAATGTCAAAGACCTTCAAAGACCGTATGAACCCTGTAAGACACAAACGGATTACGGATAGACAGAAAAACGGTCATATCGATTTCTAGAACCAACCCACCCCGTATAAAAAAGAGGCAAAATAGTGCAACCAAGACGATATTCTACCGCTTCGACATCTGTTTTGTTACATCAACTATCATTCGTGTTGAAAATTAAGATGCTATGAAAAACCAGTTTAAGTTCATAAGCTAGCTAACAAATGAGTCGAAAGTGATTTATTTTATCTGAGTTTTACATACATTAAAGCGATTAACGAAAATACAGCTTGTAACTGGAGTTGTTACTTGTAATTATTTATAAACACTTCAGCTGTAAAAATAATTGAGGTGCCGAGTCAGAGCACACTGAGCTTATTTCAATCTATTCATGGCGATTGTATGGACGGCAGTTAAGAAGCAAGAAAAACACAATATTCCTTGCTCTTCCATAAATAACGGACGAAGTTCGCTAACGGCAATATTAACTTACCCATAATAGGCTATTGTAATTACAACTTTCTACCAAATATTTGTTATTAGCATTTATACGTTTGAATGCATCAAGTGACGCATGCAAATACTTATACCTCCCAAAGCAGTGTATTATGCTTCAGTAAGAAAGGAAAAAAACAAAACATGTTAACCACACCATCATGCATCACAAAATCAAAGCGTATCCACCATCGGACAAACTAATGCTTTCAAGAGCCGTGGTGGTTTACTGGCTAGCCGGCCAGACTTGCCACCAGAAGGATGTGGTTTCGAATCCTGCCCAGGTTCGGCCTGGTCGGCTTCCGGGTCGGGGTGGGGTGGAGATACAAAATCAGTTTGCGATACTAAGACCATATAAATTGATTTTATACTTGCAAGGACACAACTTTTCGAATGGAGCTCTAAAACCTATACCGGGTTGCAATCGATATTGTGTCGCTAATGTACGCTGACGAATGCTTGAATTCGCATTCGTTTGATTCCCCGCTAACTTTTTCTAAAGCGGTCCTTCCACCACACGTAAGCAAAAAAGGTTAGCGAGATAGGAGGTATACCTACAACATAGCACTGCAAACAAAGTTTATTGCCTTTTCACGCCATGACTCCAGCGACCAAAATGGCATTTGATAATAGTGCCCTGAAAGGAATGCTTTATTGGCTATCTTGAACAACCACAATCGTAAGACGGCCGTTTTGCATGCGATCAAAGGCAGTCTATGCATGGTAATCCTAGCTTCATATAGGTTGAAGAGCTTTCTTTTGTTTCTCTCGGGAATCTTTGGCAGTTGGCAACGATATCACGAATAACTGATAATTTTATCAGAACGATATTCGCATAGTAGCAGAGAAAGCCAAATCAAATATACCAACCTCTCGATAGTCGATAACAGTGATATGTATTGTTGACCTGGAAAGTTGATAATGCGTAATATACCGAACTAACCATCTGTGTGTGTGTGTGTGTGTGTGTGTGTGTGTGTGAGAGAGAGAGAGAGAGAGAGAGAGAGAGAGAGAGAGAGAGAGAGAGCATGAAAATTTGCAATTTTCCATACAATTTTCGTAACTCTTCTCAACCCATACCAAAATAGTTGTTAGAATATTTTATGGATATCCCTCACAATAGCTAAAATTATTGCTTTCGATGAGTATATAATAAGTTATCGATTTAGTGTCTTCCTAGCTATACAAAAATGGACATTTTGAATAACCCGTGTATATTGCTGATTCTAGAATTATGGTTGATGCTTTTTGGATAATAACATAAACAAGTTTGTGTCAGATGGAATGCTTGAATATTCTAGAACCCTAGTTCATAAATTTAATATATATATATATATATATATATATATATATATATATATATATATATATATATATATATATATATATATATATATATATATATATATATATATATACTGAAATATCTGATTGCATGTGGACTTAGTCATAAGGCACTTCTTAAATCTATCGCGACTATCTGATTAAGAGAAATTAAACTTTAAAAGTCACGTTTATGACGTAAACCCTATAACCTACTATAAACCAGTACATACATTTAATCATAGTAGGCGGTAATCACCAAAGAAGGCGGTTTAAATCAGATTCTTGATTACGGACAACCATGTGGACTATGGGTGGTACACACCAAAGATAATGCGGATTAAATCAACTTTTAGAACAGGGACAGCCACATGGACTATGGGCAGTTATTGTATCCACTGTTTACAGATATTGCAAAAACAAAAAAGAAGGCCGCTCAAATGTATTAATAGTCTCTTTCTGGTGCTTTGAACTTAATAACTTCTAGTTTTCTCGTGACATGATGATTTTCACCAGTCTAATTTCTTGTTGGAAAAGTCTCGTAAAATGTTTAATTTTTGTGGCACATGTACATGAACACGGTTAATTCCAGTGCTCGCAGAAAAAATTTTAAGCTATGTGATCTCGCTGTTCCAGTATCAATGCCTGACGATTTGTGCCCTATGTTAAACTTGTACTACCTCGAAATCGTTTAGTATACCCAACCAAATGCAAGATGTTTATGTGGTGCTAAGATCGCACACTGGCTTAAATCAACTATTTGGTCGAATGCACTAGCAGTTGGCCAAAACCTCTGGGTAAGGTTGATCCCTCATTTTGGTATTTTCATAAATACTTGATCATGGATCCGACTCATTTTTTTGAAAAACTGAAAGGCCTTTTATCCAGGATGCCTTCGGTACAAATTGGGTAAATTCTGTTCAGTAGGTCTTTTTTAGAAACCATAAGCTTGTCTCATTTTATTAACAGAGGCCATATTTGATACGAATGATCTTTATGGCAGTATACTTTGTGTCACATGTGGTCAGATTATGTTGACTGCTTTGGGTAGAAGTGGTTTAAACCATGTTTTATTTTTTGTAATTGCAGCCATGTTTGATAGCGGATTAGCATCATCCAAAACAAGGAAAGGTCCAAAAGCCAGAGTTCTTTCTTTCAAATGTTGAGCAGTTTCTGAGAAATAATCGTTTGAAGATTTAAATACTTTTAGCAACTTCAGCCTTTTTTTAATAGCGAATCGGCATCATTCGTATACAGTTAAGATGCACTTATCAAATGGTGACGCGTGTCGAGTTTGATTTAATTTTATCAGCCAATCAGATTATATCTTATACCTTCGCGTTTGGGAGACTGAGCAGTATGGCTGAAGAGCATCAATCTGTGCCAAACGATTTGATGATTAACTTTCAAATTTCTGAAAGCTGCATCTCCATTGGCTAATTAAAATGTCACTAGAACCTGACCCCAAACCGGTCGCTGTCAGATCTTCATGTTGGGCAGTGGAGATCTGATTTTAATCAGATTGTTAATTTTCTGGATGCCTTCTTTTACGTCTGGTCAAATTCTCTCAAGCGTTTTTAAGAATAAATCGTTTA
This sequence comes from Megalonaias nervosa, assembly GCA_016617855.1. Lineage (NCBI taxonomy): Eukaryota > Metazoa > Mollusca > Bivalvia > Unionida > Unionidae > Megalonaias > Megalonaias nervosa. Next base: position 41,458 of record JAECUM010093366.1, read on the forward strand.
GATGTTACCTAGCTTAGTAAAGGCAGCCATATTTAACAGTGGATCGGCATCATTTGTATAAAATCAGGCCACCATGCCAAGAATATTTCTGTAAGATTTGTTTAATTCTGTTGATCTGTGTTTAAGAAAAAGTCGTTTAAAATTAAATTGAACCCCAGTCTCCACGTTAGGCTTACAGCTGACATTTATATGTCGGCCCCTGTAATATGCATAACGGACGTAACTCAACTTATAGTTATTTCATTTGCTATATATCTTTTACCGCTTAGTATGACATTTGTTGAATATTCATTTTCTGACAACTTTGGTAAAACATCCTTAAGATAGATGTGATATTGATTCGTGCTGCTAAACGATGAACAAATTTATATTAAAACTGGTTATACTACCTGGACACGCGCATCTACAAATACCAGATGTATCACATACGTGATTACACGGTTATAACTTTTTTTACACGTGTAAGAGGCGCTGAACTAAGCTAAGCCGTTTATCCGTGTAAAAACGTTGTAGCCTTGTCTGTAAGCACGCTAAACGGTCAGCTGATGCTATTTTTCCCACTCCAGTAAGGTGCATACAAATATTTATCCATCATATAAACTAGTTTTGTGCTTGCGGTGTTTCCGTCGAGCCCAAAGATGGCTAATCAAGCTTGGAAACGGTTTCCATTGCGTGAAGTGACATAAGTATAAAACTAACCATTAAAGTTACGCCAGTCAGTTGAAGGTCAACACATCGTCTGAATGCATGCTATATAGGAGTGCTCATACATTTTATAATGAATGACAATGTTCGATGTGCATTACTGAATTCGTCCAAAGGAAGCTTTTATTTTTGCCAATTAAAGCACCGCCATTTTTCATTATTTTCGATAAATAACAGTAATTATATCCGTCGTCAACGCTGTTATTGATATTTTCATTTTATTGCCATAAAAGTAATATCTTATTTGATGTACTGAACTTTGCAAATAACTATTTAATTTTTCAACATTTTGAAGAGAAAGAAAACGTCTACGGGAGCGCTCTGCAGATATTACGAATTTCTGAGAGAATAATAAGTGTAAGACGAAGTTGTTTACATTTGCAACATGCACAGTGAAGAGAATGTTGGCATTCTTACATATTACTCTCATGTACATTGACTGAAATTTCTTTGGATACTGTACTTGTGGCAATTATATACGATCAAAGCACAGAGCTAAACAAAATGACTGCTCCCATATGCTCGAAAAACCAGCCTGAGTTAGTCAAAAATATACTATCTTTAGCAGCCATTAAAATAAGGAAAATAAATTCTGCCAGACTAGACAATATCAGCTTTTGAGAGTGTAATGAATGAATTACCAACTATAAACATGTAAAATAAAGTCATCGGCTTTTTCTTTACAATTTATCTCTGAAGTCCATGAAGTAAGTAATCAGTATAACCAGTGAGAAAAACCGGGGAAATTCTTTTTCTTTAGTAATCTAACCCATTGCAAAATACGAAACTGTAGAGCGCCACCTATTGCCATTTATATATTGTTTTATGTTGCCAGGCAAGTATGACTCGAATAATTACGTATACACACAACTTTGACGTTAAGCAGCAAAAATGTTTCGTACATTCATCCAGTCAAAGAGACCGATACAAAGCTAAGTGAAAGACGTACGGCTATCATGTGCTGAAAGATGATGTTTAACCCACAAATCCAATCCAAATCTCCCCCAAAAGTCGGGCGTATAAAATCACACAAATCGAGCCTTTAACTTCTTTATTTCTTTTATCCATTTACAAATTTCATAAGTGCACTTTCAGAAAATTGGAATGCATTTAATTTGAAAATGAATTGCTGTATTTCCAAAAAACAGGCAAAATTAGCGTACTTTGTGCTATTTCAAGGCTCACTTCTCCAGCACACAAAAGCAGACATTTTCATCTGCTATGTGCTTTAGTCAGCACGTGGTTCTCCTAATAGTGACAACAAATAAATGTCAACCCAATTAGCTGTAAGAGACGTTAGTGTATGTTAATTTTTTATACATTGTGAAAGTTGTAGTACAAATAACTTTGCCCTATACGTTCCCACTTTTAGCTGTGTTCTAAAGCTCTGATGCAGAACCTTAAGGACCAAATAGATGTTATTATTATATCATTTAAGTTTGGTGGTATAGCTGGAAAAAAAATTAAATCGCACGTATCTAAGCATTCCTTTCTGATAATTAGCATATATTCTGTTCCACAGACCGGTATTCATAAATACAATCCCACCCCAGTACCTTGCAAAGGTGAACAGTGAGCCATTTTGAAAATGTACATTTCACTTTGTCAGCATAGCAATTAATGTTATGCTGAAAGATCAAAACACGAAACCTGCCAAAACTATTCCTTAGATGACATTTGAACAGGGATGGAACAGATTAGGGTCACAGGGTTGAAAAGTCAAATATTAGAAAGTTTGCAAAATTCTGCTGACTACAGTACATGGCAGCCTGTAAAAGAGTTTTGTTTTTCACGTGTCCTTTATCTTTATTAATATAGGTTAAAACATAAAAATTTCTTGCTTAATTGTGCTGTCACTTAATCTAGGGCATATATATATATATATATACAGCCAGCAGGCAGCCCAGCAGCCAGCAGCAACTATATGTATGTATATGTAACCTTGTATATATATGTAACAATATATATATATATATATATATATATATATATATGTACGTGTTCCTTGTGCTATTCCATGTACATTTTCCCACCCATCACTCATTATGTATTAAGATTCATTTTTGGCAGCTGCAGGCTTTAGACAACAAACACATGATGTTCAGAACAGCGATAAAAAGATACATGTCAGTCCAAGTTGATGAAAGACTTGTAAGTGTACCTTAACTTTCTCTACGCGGTTAGAGTTACAGAGGTAACGATTCTGCCCTGTGCATTGCTCACTTTAAGCTCCAAAAACCCCAAGTGGAACCTTCACAGCTGGGGGATTAGCCCACCTTAGTGAGGCCCCTTGAGATCTCTACCGAACAGAGGTTTGATGGAAACCTAGTTTTTCCTGGAATGCCGGAGCGAGGCTTTCACAAAATTCTGAAATGACAAACTGATTGGCTAATCGGATGAGGTGACATAATACGTCGTTGTGATGAGATTACCGCATGTGTCAAGTAAACATAGTTTCTTTGGCTGACTAAGAGATGCTTTGTACCTCGGCATCTCTTAAAAGAATGCTTAGTGATATCCTATGATATAATTTTAGCTTGAATTATTGCAGAAGCTATTTCTAATTAAACTCTGAGATAGCGAGAAATGTCTCTGAAGTTTAGCTTCTATAAAGTTCGACCTAAGCGCTTTCGATCGGTATATGCAACCAAGATCAATGAAGCGTTTTTATCAGGCCATCGTATGGCGGAGATCTAACAATTTTAAGAGCGTGTTCCAAGGCACACCAAACTCCTTGACAACAAGCTGCAATTTCACTACCCTCTCCCACGCGTTCTGCGCCAACAAAAAGGACCGCTCCGGTGGCCTAGTGGTTAGAGCGTCCGCTTCGGATGCGGGAGGTCGTGGGTTCGATCCCCGGTCGAGTCATACCAAAGACTTACAAAAATGGTACTAACAGCTGCCTCACTAGGCACTCAGCATTAAGAGGTGTTAGGACTGGTCAGCCTGGTGTCAGGATAATGTGACTGGGTGGGACATCATGCTACATGTCTGCGGCATGATGCCCCAGTGCTAGACATCACTATAAACTGCCATACTGCAGACATCGTAGCGATATGACTGAAAAATTGTTAAAGCTACGTTAAAAATCATAATCATAATCACACCAACAAAAAGGATACATCATCTCTTCATCAGTGCCAGATTTACCAGGTTTGAATGCTGATGATTTCATGAGCCAAACATGTGTGGCTAAGTGACATTATCAACAATTTATCAAGACCAACAGTGATAAAACTTATGATCTCTATTATCAATACTCCCATCGTAGCAAGCCACGGGAGACAATCCGCTACGCTCCGTTATCACTCGACGCTGCCTGTGATGACATTTGCTCGTTTATCACCCATACACATAAAAAAAAATACGTCATCAACGAGACAGTGTAACGGTATCCCGTAACATCAATGAAACTGCCCGCGTTATCTATCGATAAGTGCCTGTTTGCAAGAGAAACTTTGATCAAAGGTCGTATTGGTTCTGAAGGGTAAGAACATTTTACTCGTGAACTTTTGTAGCAACTAATAAAAAATAGCGTTTGAACGACTGCAAACAGATATTATGGTCCTGACTTGCAGCTGTGACATACATTTATTGTGCGTGTATTTATTTATATACCGACGAACCTAAAAACGGCAAAAGACGGACGCATACGATCCTTCATTTATATTCACAACAAGTACTAAATATTTATTAATTTTCACTCTTTCGAGACTCACTTAGTAACCCCAAAGTTGTTGGAGCGATGGGAAGCTTCGAATTCACGCGGACCATTGTATCTGAGTCCTCAAAAAAGTCTCCATTGAATATATTTTGTGTAATTAATTACCTTTCTAAATTTACAGGTAATAACAGTTGCATTAACTTCAATTCATGTTTTCTCTGCACAGAAAAAAATGGCGGACAAAAATACGGGCTACATTATTCGGGTCAAATAACTCAGAACTCTAATAGTGATGTAGCGATGCAGAACCAGCGATGGAAATAATTAGAGACATTGCTATTGGTATAGAAAGCGTAACATTCAACAGCAGTCAGTAATTTTGCAGACAAAGTGACACTTTGTAAAAGTGTAAATGAGCGCCATCATGGTTATAAAGCCGATTCGCAGAAAGACACACACACCCCCCAACACACCCCAAATAAAAACCAAACTAAAAAAAAAACAAAACACGAGTGGCACGAAATCACTCCTGCAATTTGAAATGATGAGTTTGTTCAACATTTTTGAAATCGGTATCAGATAATTTTAATGTATACAGGTCAGATTCACGTCGAACTATGATGTGTTTACTATCAGTATAAACATTATGGTTTCCTGATCGGTCAGTTTGTCGGTCTTTCTCTGTATGTATGCGTGTATGCATGAATTTATGTATTTATGCATATATATGCGCCTATGTACATACGTTCGTACGTATGTACGTACGTACGTACGTATGTATGTATGTATGTATGTATGTATGTATGTATGTATGTAACTGTTCAGTAGCTAGTCATTTTATTTAACATGACAAGATGCTCATTTCAAATAACTTCATATTAATTGTCTTTTCAGATTTGGCAAATATATTTTCTTAAGCGAACTAATTTTGGAAACTTTCTTTTAAAAATAACCAGTATCATAATGAATCCTTGCAGCTGGAGTGTTGAAAGTGTGTGTATCTCCCATGAGACGATATAATAGGTAAGCAAAAGGAAAATTAACTTTTAACGTTTTTCTTTATCATTTTCATCAAAACTCCACTGAAGCAGTTAAACCATCCTCAAACGCATCGATAATTTTTTTATGAAAGCTCTCTCTTTGCCTGCAGAAATATGAGCATTTGTTTTAGCAATTAATACGCTAATGAGAACAACGCATCTGTGAATCATTCTCTAAATAATTACTAACTTGTCTCGCAAAACCCCTGTTCTATTTGCTTCTATATTTGCTGGGGTTTTTTAAACCCATCTTATTCTGATCCGACAACAGTATATATTCTCGCATAAGTCGAATCCATCTGCAAAGAACATAGACTCCAATCTGCAGTGTCTGTGCTGTTTGTTTTACAGACTGATCCTAGCGAATTACATTGATCCAATTCTGCTGGCGCATAATGTGAATGTAGATCTTGGTCTATGCTGTTTGTAGTTAGATCTAGTTTTTATCAGTGTAAATACGGTAAATACTGAGGAAACAAAACCGATTGTTTAAACAAGAGTTTACGATGCATGGAAGCGATTTTCGAAAGTGCAACTTGTAATTGCGCTGAAGACAGCCAGTAACTATTTGCACAATTACGTCGCATAGATGATCAAGGGTGGAGTTTTGAAATAGGCGTTCTATAAGCGATTCATGACGACTGAGAAGCAAGACAAATAATACCTCTGTCTGGAGAAGATGAAAAGTTCACTGAGAGCTATAATGAATTTGCTTTCATCGATCATGGCAAATCAATTTTGAAAACAAAATCACTCCCTGTAATACTATTTAAATAATAGGAGAATAATAAAACGTCTATTTCTACCGTCTTTTGCATTCATCAATAAATCCAAATCCGCAACTACCGCAGTTACTGCCTATCGAAATTTAGCTTTCAGCCAGGCTTTGATCTCTTTATTGGTTTCTATGAGGCGCCGTAGCGGACAAAAGCTGGTCCAATGAGAAAGTTGCAGTTGAAATTTCGATGTCGTATGTCGAGAAATCCAATATCACATGTTGGATCAAACTGCATGTCCTTAAAGTTCCATTTTCTAGATCGAGTTTTTAGATTTTATATGTTGAATTATATAGTGGTGGTTTAAAGTTCTATTTCCTATGTCGATGTTTTACAGCGTATATTTTTAATTACACAGCGGTGGTTGAAATTTCAACATCATATGTTGAGAATCCCTAATTCACACGTTGTATGCGACTGTTTGCGATGAAAGTTCCGTTTCATATTGCGAGTATTTAGATTTCGTCTGTTGAATTTCACAACAACGAAAAGCAACCCCCTTGTTTAAAAATAACGCGGTCCGTTCACGAGAGCGACTTCTAGCGAAGAAATTCATAGTAATTCTCGACCTGTGAATGGTAACTTTCAGACTGTAAATGCATGAAATGTAATGGCGCTTCATAATTGAATACACGAATGATGTATCTTAATACTCGATATTATTTGGAATTGTTAAAGTGGACATTGTGTAATGTTACTTTTAACACCATCACATCATTTCACCATATAAAAATAACAATTCTGACAAGCACAATAAAATGTCCAACCACCGCTGTGTAATTCAACAGATACAATCTACAAACTCAACATACGAATCGGAACTTTCAACACAATCAACGTGATTCAACATGTTAAATTGAAACTCTCAACATATGACATTAAAATTTCAACAACCGCCGTGTAATTCAGAAGATACAATCTAAAAACTCGACATTGGACATCGAATTTTCAACCAGCGCTGTGTCATTCAACAGATGAAATCTAAATACTCATCATATGAAATGGAACTTTCAACATGAACTCTTTGAACCAATACGTAAATTAGGAATTCTCGACGTATGACATTGAAATTTCAACCACCGCCGTGTAATTCAAACGACACAATCTAAAACCTCGACATAGAAAATATAACTTTCTACCACTACTGTTTAATTCAACAGATACAATCTAAAATCTCGACCTAGAAAATGGAACTTTAAGGACAAGCATTTTTGATACAGCGCATGAAATTGGAATTCTGGACATATGACATTAAAATTTCAACGGCAACGTTCTGATTGGACCAGCTTTTGTCCGCTACGGCGCCTCATAGATTTCTTGTGTTTTTGTCAATAGATTAAAACTGCAATCTTCTTACGAACAAAAAGATCCTCTAACAAAATCAAAGTTTCAGTTTCCTGTTGATATATATATATATATATATA
>JAECUM010093367.1:0-81342 GCA_016617855.1 Megalonaias nervosa
ATAGAAAGTAAACATTTCCTATTACCATATTAAAAAAAAACAATTAACGCAAATGATTAGAATCTTGTCTTGTAACGAAAAGAATTTAAGAATTTATCTGTGCCAAAAGAATCCCAAACAAGATTTTTCAAAGAACCTAATCTCCTTAAGACGATCTAGTTAAAAATCCATCATTTGAAAAACATTTTCAAAAAGGTCGATTTAAATTTTGACAAAAGACCTTCAAAATTATATACTGTTGTAAAAACAAGGACTGAATTTTCTGTAAAATCAACTTGTGTTCTTGTAATTCGTTAAACCAGTCCCCAAACCTGTACTGATACAGGGACTGGCATTGTTTTTTTAATATATAATACAAGGGACGACAATGTCTCATTTCAGCTCTGAGATTTAACAGTTTGGACTACAAACTTGGCTTAAAACGAATAGCAGTCTGTTTTCTAATCCGGGATTCCTCCGAAGATTCTCACACCTTTTTTCATATTTGGATATTTAGGTGGGGTGTGGGGTCATCGCAATTGCATATCGAAAATTTGGAATTTGCCGCCACCGTGCGGTAGCGGACCTAGAAAATTTATACTTATGTTATATCGACTTACACCTGCATGAAATCGATAGGAAAATGATTTATTTTCTCAGAAATGGCAAGTATTATAATCGTTATGTCTTTAAATCCGCTCACAGACTAGACGAAACTACGGTGCAGATGAAACCTGACCAGGTACTCGCCATTTGCATCACTAGTCACATAACTTTACAAATCTCAAACGACGACATCGGAAGTCCAATAGTCACGTGATATCAACAACAAATTGCTTTATAATGTTGTTGTACAGAAATTCAATTATATTAAAATGAAAGTCAGATACGTTTGTAAAAACCAGCAATCTGGCCAGTCTGATTTATCAAGCAGAGCACATGTCAACGTGGTAGTCACGTGATACAACAAAACTCCAGAAGTTGTTCTCGGAATATATAAATATAGAAAATGTTGTGTTCTTTCGTTTTTGTATTTTTATTACAACCAGTATACGACTTTCATTTAATATTTGTTTTATTTTTTTCTCTACAACATTTGAAAATGTGGGTTCTTAGATTTGTGTACTCATGCGACTAGCAATGCAAATCGCGAGTACCAGGTCACATTTCATGAACGCCATAGTTTTATCTTGTCTTTCAGCAGATTAAATACATAACAAGTTTAATACTCACAATTGCTGAGAAAATAAGTAATTTTCATATCGATTTCATGCATGTATCACTCGATATAACAACGTTTAAAGTTTGCTAGGCCATCCGGTAAGAGGCTATGCTTTGCCACCATCATGTTGGCCTCTTGTGATGCTAGACTGGTTTTCATAACTTCTATGCAAGGAAAGATACGATACGGATATCGAGCCGACTTTGAAAATAAAAGTCTACTAGACAAATCTAATCCACTGAGCGTTTGGATTGACTCAGCATATATGTATATTACATGCACCCAAATTATCCATTTTGCACCCTCCGAGTATTCTGGTTAGAACTCGACAAATTTAACTCACGATCAGTTTAGTTACGACTCTATTACGTGATTGTTTCGGGATTCAAGTGGTGGCGGAAAACTCCCGGGTTTTTCCCGACTTGCATCAATATTTGCGAAATTCAAGGACTTTTCACGGTCAGGAAAAAATTATCATTTCTCCCCATTTTTTCCCGATAACGTGGGAACCCTGTAAAGTGGTCCTGATCGACTTGATGGACTAACTAACCTCTAAGGTTAATATTATATCATTAACGCCAACGTTTTACGGGAAATGGGTCAGCAATGCTGTGATAGAGTTTGGGGCTTTATACAGTGGTTTAGTTTTTTTCTTTGATGATTATGACTGGATACCGGTTAAGAACTATCTCCATTCAATACACCCGATATCAGTTTGTTCCAAATGAAGTAAAATGGGAAAGCAATTTATAGTAACAATATATTTTTTAAAAGATACTTCTTAATTTTATGACATCAAATTATGTATCACATGTACCAAGTTCATAGCTCCCATCAGTTTTTGAGTTACACACATCAAACAAAATTAACAGAGTTACAACTTGTTTTCATTGAAATATCTAACAGATGAACAATTTTACAATAGCAAGAACAAAATCGAGAAAATTATACATATTCATATTACTTTCAAAATGAAGCTATTTCTGTATGAATATAAGACATTCTCTACACGTAAAATCAGTGGTCCCCCTCTTGAACGCCGTCCACCACCCCAAGCAGCGGCACCCACTCTTTACGGCCAGAATCCCTTGGCACTGACGAGTTTGTGTTCAAAAGTATCCCTCAAGAAAGGCCACCCCTTTAATGCGCCCAGCGGCCAGGATATTAGTGCAAAAATGTAAAATTAACCCCTCACAAGCGGCCACATTTAATTTTAATACATGTCCAAACCAGTATTTAATTCATACCGTAAGGCAAGTAATCCAATTATCTCGACCGATGTCTATTTCCTAGTGTCAGGTTTTCTTTACTGAAAGAAGTGTTGACTAAAGTACACGTACTACTAAGGTTAATATTATATAATTAGCTCCAAGGTTTACAGGAAATGGGGTCAACAGTGATGTTACAGAGTTTTGGGTTTCACACAGCGGTGGAGTTTTTTCTTCGATGATTACGACCGGACGTAATTGTCAAGATCAAAACATGGTCAGCATAGGCTAAATATAGATTTTGTCAATTAGCACAGAGAAATTAACCTTGAACAAAACAGGGTACCAGACGAAGACCAAAAAAATCAAGTGACAGTACATGGATCAATTCCTTTATAAACAAGGCATTTCGTCGACTCTACAGAATTTTCGTCTGCATAATTAAGTTACAGTACTGAACAATTAGCAACACAGGAATAAATCGTTACAAAACTTTAACGTATCATCACATAAATGGAGAATTAATACTTTAGAAGAAAAAGTAAAAGTTGTTCTACTTGATGACAATTGGTAGAGTTCAAGGGTTCTTGCCGAAAAATGTTACGTTTGGAAGACTCAAATATACATCGTAACAGATAAGGACAATATTCTGCGGCAGTGGGAAAATGCAGTAAATGAAAAGGGAATTATTTTTAAATGCCATGCAATGTATGTACCAAGATTTATTTGACGTTCATGAATGGTTTTGCCATGCTCATTTCAACAAATACGTTTTTAAGACAAGAAGAACCTATTATTAATTAATGCTTCTTTTAAAAACTATATTGAATGCCTTGAAGTTATTTGTAGCTTTCTTACTACATACACGCACTGGTCACAAATATAGCCCGCCTCTGGAAAGGCTACCCGTCTTATATGGCCACTTTCCCGGTGCAGAAGGGGTGGCCGTATAAGTGGGGGACCGCTGAATAAATAATTTATATAAATGAAATTATTAAAAGGTAGATAAATAAATGAAATTATCAAAAGGTAGATACAATTTTTGACACAATCATGAAATCAGACAAATTGACATATGTGTTATGTACAAATTAAAATATTAGTAAATATAACTGCAGATATTGGTAGAGTAAAACCTCTCTTTAAAGTCAACGCCTTCTGCTTAAAAAAGCAATCTCTCATGACAGCTGTTCGACCAGTTTTCAAAGTGGAAATTTACAAAGCAATACTCACAATTACTGTACATGTAATTTATTCTTTACGCAAAATTCTTGTTAAAGACGTATTTTTTCTGGACCATGGTATGCTTCTCTTTGATGCTTTTTGCTTGCCATGTGTGTCTTTTCACATTTCCCAACCGCAACTTTCCTGTTGCTACTATGTCTCCCAAGTCGCTATGTCTCAGTCTGGATTTTGCCCCTTCAACTGCCTATCTGCCACCGACTTACTACCTGCCCGTACTTACACTACTGCTTTTCTGACCCTCTCATCTGCATTGTCTTTCAACATCATCACCTGCCTGGCCTTAGTCACCTTGAACTCCTCTCTCACTGATGATAGTGGTAACTGAAGCTTGCTACAAGTCTATACTGCTGAAACTCTTTGGCATTCCCATCAATCGTCGCAGATATGCATTGAACATTCTTTCGACTACTTCTACGGCCGTCAATAGGACTTGGTGTACTAGAAGTGGCCAAAGTATTCTTGGTAGAATAGGATGGTGGTAACACTAGGCCTTGTACTTCCCAGGTAGGCCACTCTTTGATATAGCTTCCATCCATTCTTTGGCTTGTTGCTCCATGTCTGCAACACTATCACGCTCTCACTGTTATTCACAGTCTTTAAACCACTCACCGAGGCTCTTAATTGATTGATCAATCAGTGTTGATATCACTTCCTCCCCTATTCTGAACGTGCATCTATCTTGCATCTTCCCTTTCCTAAACACCACACTTATTTCTTAGATGAATTGAATTTCTCTAAACAGTGTTATATATATATATATATATATATATATATATATATATATATATATATATATATATATATATATATATATATACTGTGTTTAATTTTTGTGTATGATTATAAATTGTAGTAATGGTCTTTAATCAAGATACTACATAGCTAATTTTTGTCTATGAGTATAGATTCTATTTTGAATTAATGAACTATAAATAGGTTGTTTATTTGGGTTATCGTTCTATATAATCGACCTATTTACAGTTTGGGAAACATTTCCAGTTGGATGAATAAGTGAAGTGGGTCTTGTTTCGACAGAAGTCACGTGAGAGGTATTGCGAGATAGTCGTAGTGGAGATGTGTATAAGGAGGGAGAAGAGAACAATTAATTCATTACTAATTCTTATTTTTTTTATTACTATCTTAGTTTTTTCAGTCTTCGGAAGTATTTAATGTTGTGTTTAGAGTTAATTTCAGAGGTATCATTTATTCAAATTTTCTTAGAATTAAAAAGTGTTCATATGACTGTTTGAACTGAGTATTTTTTTTTTTTATGATTATTGTGAATTTATTCAGAAGAGTCATCGACAATGCCATTGTGATAGATCAGGACTGTTGATACTTCAGGACATTCCAGGATTTTGATACATCAGCACATTCCAGACATAGAATTCATTCGGAACACTCTATTCTTTTGGACTTATAATAACATTTTTGGATTATTTTGGATTTAATTCATAATACTGTAAGTACCTCTTAAAATATCATTTTTTAAACTCGTATATAATTATTTAATAAGTTTCAGAAAACTTGTTTGTTTTGCTTCTTTCTATTACTTAGTTTATGATCAAAGACTCGTTACAAGAGAGATTTACTTCTGTAAGTTAACATTTAAATTACGCTTGTCATAGACTGGGGTCCATATTACAGCCCCCCCCCCCCCGTCCGTTGACCGATACCGTTAATTTTATTTGTTAAGGGCCCCTGTGGGATAAACTGGCCATATTCCGACACACGTGAACGTTTGTTCCTTATGCCCTGTTGATAGAAATAGTAAAAGCAAGAATTTTCAGCAGGCGGGATAAGGAAAATTCCCACGATCGCAGCTAATCATTAAAGAGAATACTGCGCAAGAATTTCATAGGCTTATTCAGACCAATTAGAATTACATAAAATAATGTGTTAACATATTGTCATATCAGAAATATTGAACTGCACACACAATAAGTAAGGTGTACAGACTATGTGATAAATGACAGATACTACAGGGTTGGTCAGGATAAACATTGGGTCTTTAAATCTCTGTCCGGCCGTGTGTTTTAAATATCTAAAAATGTCCTGGATTTTGCAAGCTCTTTCTTTATCAAACAAATTTAGAGAAGTATGCACGGGCATATCAAGAGAAAGTCAACTGAAGAACGACTTCGAAAAGGAAAAGACGACACGTAGTACACAGCTTGTCGTATATTATATATAATATACTCACTGTTACTCGTTATATATGCTTATGATGGATACATTTTATCAATACCTTATTAATTATTCAGTTAAATAGATATAACTAGTCATCTTCTACGAAAGAAATTCCCCGCTATCATTAAAACCCCACACCATACTACTAACAGCCTCAGGAGCAACATATGCTTGAAGGCCCTCTATCGTCCGGGCTAACCCTTTCCCAGTAACGCCGGTGCCTACAGGTGCAATCAAACTAATGACCGTGTTATTATCAACAATATCAGCCGCACGTTGATATTTTTAGGTAGTATCAATCGTTTTTCTGTTTTTTCCCGAGTATCTTTTAATCTAGTTTATCTTCTTCAGACGAAATTCGTATGTAGCCATTTTATGATGTAAAAAGTGGTAGTTTAGCACTAAATACAAAATGTGCTTCACCTCTCCTGCACTTCGTTTTGCAAGGCACTTTATTGCATATCCTTGTGTTGTATAAAAAATCTCTGAATATAGGTGCATTACTTTATCTGTTGACTTATCATGTGATCAGATAGGAACCGATAAATTATTTTCTACTGGCCCTTGACCAGAAGAAACTTCAACTAATAAACATGAATAGTTTTAGATCAGGCGGAAATGTAATGAGATCGTTGATGTCGAATACTTTAGAAAAACTTGATTGTATTAAGTTTTCACTCTTAATATCCAATCGCTAGTCCTCAATCACCGATAAATCAATTTTAATACTTGCTGAATATACATAACGTGCATTATATGAGATACGTGTAATTTTATCAATTAAATACTGTTGACATAAAATGTGTATGATCGCTTTTTCTTACAGAGTTTTTTTTTATTTTTTTAACATTTGCCCTCCTCTCAACCACTCTATCGATTTTCAAAATCATTTAGTGTGATATGACTATCTGACCTACACTCCTCAGCAATATCATTTAACTTTTTAACGAAATCAAGAACTTCATCAGAAACAACATTTTCAAATTCTTCGAACTCCGTCTTAAGCATAAACGTAGATTTTCTTTGTCTTTGCCACAAATTCCTTATATATCGTTATTCTTGCAACATAATCATAAAGTAGTTTAAAATTATAATTACTTGCAAAAAGTTACATTTGTCATTAAAATCTTCAATACACACTTTGTATTTTCATCCTTTGTTAAAAAGAATACACGTGTGCATCATTTGATTTCAGTAACTGGCCGTTTAAATATCAACTTGCTGTTGAGATGCAAGAATTTTAATATCACTCTTTGTTGCAAATTTGGACGTCTCCATTGGCAGGTATTCTAATCTATTTTGATGTGTCAGTAGAATTCGTCTCATGTATATCCAATCTATTTTGATGTGTCAATTGACTACGTTGCAGGTACCTCCAATCTATCTATATGTCTTGTTACGTCCTAAGGGCTTAAACTATGTAACAAAACAAGGTAAAACCAAACAAGCATTAAAATTTCCAAAATATAAATTTATTTCCCTAAAATATAAAATAAAACAAAGTGAAAGAATTGAAGAAAAAAAAACCTGAAAGTATGGAACGACTTCATATAATATTTCCAGAATGTACTATCAATTTAAGAGTAGTCATGAAAGGATCCAAAGGTATTCCAAATGAAGGTTATAATGTGCTTATGTGCTAATGTGCTAGCACCACTGAAGAATCATTGTTCTAATATCCAAGAGATTTTACTTTAAAGCAATGGAGTGAAAGTTGAATGTCACTAAAGTCGTTGAATGTTTCAAATGATCCAACGAAATTAAATAAATATGTAAGTCCTTGAATAATTTGACATAGTCCAGCAAGGTACTATCTGTTTAGAATAAATGTTTTCCGCTCTGCAATTTCAAAATTTTACATAACTCAGGCTTACTCTTATCACTCTGATAATACTGAATATAACTGAGGAATGAAACGGTGCGTACGTAATTCCTTTATGTAGCCACTATATACGTATCAAATCAACAACTCTGATTATCGTTTTCGGGTATTTAAATTATTTTGCCTTGCGAAATACATTGGTCGTCAACAGTACTTTTTATTATTATTATCCAATCAGAGACTAGGGCAGTCGTGACATATCCACAATACAGTTATAGATCACGCTATCTTGACATGACTTCCATTCAACTAATGCGTGGCGTACTTTGACCGAATCAGTTGTTGCCATGAACTTGGCAACTTGACCCTGATTTATGAATGGAGAGAGTACAGACATGTACTCTTCTTATAGCACCGGCAAGTAACAGAATTAAAGAATTAAAAAATAAATGTCATTAATCAAAATGACTTAAATAAGATTATAAATTAATATACCATATAGATATTCGCAAACGTGTCCATTGATTGAGTCTTAGGTACTTCCAGTCTATTTTCATCACTTTGTGTAGGTTTCGCACAGTTGCCGTGGATGATACCAGGTCCACTTATTGTCAAAGTTCCAAAACTTTAGAATACTCCAACATAGTAACAAGTTTACCATACTAGTCTAAAATGTGAACATTTAGGAATTAAGGCCGCCTGGTCGAAGATTACGTGAATTTGTTTTTGTTGTTGTTTTTTATTCCTTATGTGGTTCGCCGTGCAACCCAGACCCAGAAGAAGAATATGAAATAACGTGTTTCGTCCACCGTTTAGTATATTTTCTGTTGTATCCATGTCATCAAGATAAATAAAGAGCCTGCTTGGATTGATGAAATTAGGCACGTGATTCAACCATCATAGCACTGCTTGTATCAATTCAAAATTTCGAAAAAACTCTCACAAGGATCCCTGCAACAAAAATAAGACTTAATTTATTTGGAATTATTAAGCTGTGTTTTTTTTTTTTTACTTTATCTGCCTACACAACCTTAGTAATTTCCTCACTATTGATGAGCAAATATCTGGATGTACCGATCTGCATCTCTTCCTCTAGACTTCCATACTAATATCAATCTGAAATTGTAAACTCACTTACAGACAGGTCGGCATTAATTATGCATTCACAGACAGGTCGGTACTAATTATACTTTCAAATTTATTGTTTTCTAGTTCTGATATATTAAACCATCTCGGCCTGTTTGAAAATTATCGAAGTGATACACGTGCTCGCGCAGAACCGTCGGTAGACATTAGCCTATCCAGCAAAATCTCCCCATCTAGAGGTTTGGTTAACGTTACAATCATCTTCGCTTGGGCACTGCGTTAGAAATAGCGAAGCTACAAATCTAAGCGATGGTATTCCGAAAGCATTTAAGCTTTAATTCAGAAGCAAAATATGGAATCCAGGGAATCGCCGTACGATATAAAGAAAGTGAGAAAAAATTGCTGCTTCTATCGCCATAGCTAATCAAAATATGTTTGTGAAATATGACATTTCTTTTACCATCAAGTTTTACGATATATTCCAGTCCTACATGCTGCTATATATAAAATACATTAATGTTGACTCCAAATGGCTATCAGGTCAAAATATGATGAATTGTTGGCAAAATCAACTTAAATCGTATCTAATATGGTAATTTGCTTTTATCAAGCAGTTATCTAACTTATTAAAGTTTGTATCATTAGGCAAAGGGCATCCGAGATCTGTTTATAAATAAGTGTGAAATCGATATGGCGTTAAGGCTAATGAAACCCTGTGCGATGAGTTTAACATCGACAAACGACCAGAAGGGAGAAATACGAAGCTAAAGAAATCGGATCTCGGAATATTGTTCAGATCTACACCCCGTCGACATATGACCTTTCTGCAAACGCTAGATATAACCGAGGAGAAGATAAAGGCGTTTCACATGAAACTCCATCCCTACTCTCAGGCTGCATACAGATGGTGGGATTGGTGGGCATAGTTTATTCCTAAAAAGTACGGGTTTATCCGGGCAGGTCTACAGCGAATTAAAGAAAGCATGCTGGTGTATTTGTGAAATATTCTTGGTAAGAACAGACACTATGAATTGCATTGTGGATGGTATGTTCAGTTAGTGAGTTCAAAAACAGTTTTTAGTGAACGTGGAGAACGCCATAGTAAGAACATATGAGATGTATCAGATGATAAGGAGATGACAGTACGTCATGCAAAAGGAGCGCAACAAGTTGGACAGTACGCGCACTGATGGGATATACCAAGTCCCTTACAACATGGACATACGTTGGATATAATAATAATCTGTTGATAGCAGCACAGCATTCCTACGTACGAACACAGATATCAATCCTATTCAGAGCATGGTTTCTTAAACCGTACCCGCAGACCCATCCCGACAGCCACAGCAACCTCCGATATTTAGTCTCTTTTAGCGAGAGGAATGTCCCTTTTTGAGATTTCGAGTATGGTTTCCTTATCAGCAGTCCACTGAGTTCTTATTCTACGACGCAGATCGTTTCGCAATTTATTGTGTTCATCTAGTTCCCCAGCTGTAGCCTTCAGATCAAATCCAAGTCGTTCACGACGAACCGAGGAGAGATTTTCTAAAGTTTCGTTTTTAAGATTGTTTATATCCTCTTGGATTTGACGAAATATTTAAGGTTTATGTCTTAATTGCTCCACGCAAGGATCTTGGCTGTTTATCTAACACAATTAGGTGATGCTATTTCTGGCACTTCACCCATAACATTCTCCATTTCTCTTGTAAAGGTATTATTTAATCTATCGAAAGCGTCTTCTCATATCGTGGTCATTTCTATTTCTGACTGAATTTTCTCCTGTAACTCGGTTGCATATATTAGTTCCTTTGGTTGTAATGTTTTAACTTCTACAATTCCTGGTATCAAATTAAGCCCGTGTCCGTAGCACGATTCAACGTATATGATTTAAAAATAAATATGGTTTGTTTTGATGTGTTAGCCTAGTTTCTATTTATTTTAACGAGAAAAAACCCATCTTTATTTGATCTAAACTGAAACATAGCTGCATTAATATCCATTACTTTTTGCACATTTCATAAACTGAGTTACTCTTTTCTTCACGAATTTGCAGGAGTATCAATCTGATCTCTCTCTTTTGTGTCAGTGGATCGTATAGGAGATTCGATAGGATCGTCATAAAAACCTAATGCTATTTCGCTGCCAATAGAATATAGGCTTGGACTAAAGTCTTACACTGGAATCTCCTCGAGAACATCAAAATGAGACACGGTCACCCTATTTTAAGTATGAAATTTCACCAAGGTTTTTTAATAAAAGAATTAAAAGTCATAACTGTTTCCAAATAAAGTAGCTTTGCAGCAGCACGGAGATTCGTGAAATGTCATCACAGGTCATAAGCTCGATCCTTATCACCCTATTTTACGAGTCTATGCTCATAAAATAAGTAACAGAAAAGAGTGAAAGACAACAAGCTTTGCAAAGCTCAACAAATATATTTATTACCCTAGAATACAAAGTGAAGATGAGAGAAAGAACTTACGGTATTGCGAATTAAATCCCAAAATAATCCAAGAATTACAGACACAAGTCCTAGTAATTTAAAGTCCTGAATAAAATTCAGTAAAAGTCCAGAAAATATGACAAAACTGAAGTCGACGACGTGTCTATGGTAGCTATTAAAGTGTAGATGTATCAACAGTCTTTTGTTGAATCACAGAAATATAATTCCAGGTTTGAATTCAGTATAAATTCCAGTGAATGTCTCTATACAAGAATTTTATTAGAGCACTTTTGTATTTCCAGAGAAAATAATCTCTTGAATTCAGTAATTTGAAGAAAATAAAATTCAGCCCAAACTGGTCACAAGATAATACAACTTGAAGGACCAAATCCTCACAATCACAAGATTATATAGTTCTCTATTTGACCTCAGGGGACAATTAGCATTTTCTATATAAAAAAAATCCCAAAACATTACCTAATGGAAAATAACCCCGAAGGAAACGTGAATCTACTTAGCATTTAATTACCGCTTTATGAAAAATATTAAACTACTAACAAGCCTCTTTATCCTGGACGACTGCTCGTTCTTGCCGAAATTATCCTTGATAAGCAAACATGCAAAGGTAAGTATATAGGTCATTTCTTAGAGGAGTAAGTCGATGTCAAAGGATTTTCTCGAACAGACTTCCTGGATTGCTCATCATTACGTCAAATACACTTGAAGACGTACCTCTAGAGAATATTATTATTCTATCAGAACACCATGCTGAGATTCATTATTTCTTTAAAAAAATATGTTGTAATGTTGTATTGTTATGTGTTAATAAGGACTGGATCTCCTGTATCCGATAAGGGCTGTGGCGCCAGTCTGATATACTCAGTCTGTCCGTCCGTCCATAACTCCATCTACTCGTTAAATGCTTGTTGGAAATGCTCCACAATAAGTAACAGAATGACCATGTACAAGAGGGGTTTTAGTTTTGACGTTTTAGTTCCTCCCATGGAGTAATGGAAGAGGAGAGGTTCAGAAGAATGGAAGCATTAAAATTTCAATATAAAGCACAATTTTGAAATATGTTGACAAGACAGTTCATAAGTAGTCACGTTAGAAAGTGGAAGATGCATACTGTACAATATTTATACCACGGGCTCCTTTTGGTCTTGCGGTGTGCTTAATGGACGTATTGCGACAGGCCAGATTATACGGTACAAGGTCATAAGTCAGTCGCCATATAATTATATTTAAGTGACACATGTCTACAAGTCAAGTGGTACGGTACAAGGATTATTAGATTTTTAAAGGATTAAAGACAATTTACTTGATGATATGGCGAAGTAATGTAATTAATTGTGTGCATTGCGGTAAACAATCAAAGAGTGTACGTGGGTAACATTTTCTTCTTAAAAGATGCGCACAATTTTCCTGTATTATTTATATCTAAGAACTAGTTGGGATTGTTTTTTTAAAGAGAACTCGTGTAAGCTTCATCTATAAAATGTATATGATCCAGTTTTTGTGTGAACTATCTCCTTATAACTGACCACTGAATTAGCACATTATAGTTTGTTCAATTGTATTATCATTTTCCACAAACGAAGAATAAAGATATATGACATTTCCTAGGAATGCTGCATGAATACCATAAAATATTACCAAATTTGTTACAGGAGTCTTTGAGATCTATTCAGCGTTTACTCTTATATTGCGATATACTAAACATGAACAAAAAGGTCAGTCGTTCTTTTTTTACAACACAAAACAAAATACGAAGATCAGACCTTTACAATTTCAACTACAAGATAAAGTAACCATGTTCTAAAATATAAAACAGAGCGAGACTATATATAGACTCGTTCTGAACATACCCTCTTCTCTCTTATACATGAATAATGCGCACGCACACGCACACTCACACTGACATTACGGACAGAGCGCATTGCTGTTCAAAACGTTATTTACAGATTTACTTTGGACATTATTCCAAATGTTCAATTCATATACCGAGCAACTTTGGATGAGGCACAGTTTACAGACTTGCTCTAGGTAGAACTCTAAACTCTAAAAGTTATTTAGCAAGCAGCTACTGCGTGATATATAAGGTTACATTTGAAGATATCTTCAGACGGCTCTGTAAATTAAAACTCAATCCTATTTTAATTTCCAGAATTGCTCGGTAAAGACCATTCCATATGAGTTATATCATAGCGGCCCTGGACTTAGCTTCTTGTCTGTTGTACTTAAAGATTACATTTATTTGACGGATTGATCTTTCTAAAGTTTTGTGCAATTGATATATATATATATATATATATATATATATATATATATATATATATATATATATATATATATATATATATATATATATATATATATATATTTCGAGCTTGAACTGCTTGTTGGCATTGCATAACCACTTTGTGCCGAGACGACGTAAAACATTATTACATTCAAGTCTAATGTCTAGAGGTATTTGTAAATATTAAAATTAGAGTACTAAGAAATTAAAATATAAAATTAAAGTACTACGTATCAAGCATGTAGTCATAATACTTTACTCATGCGACAAATCTACAAAGCATGTCACCTGTTTCGAGTCCTATTGCACGGTTCTAAATAACTGAACATGATCTGATTTTGGCGACGATCATTTTGCACTCAATACCGCTCGAATTTCAGAGGGTTTTAACTTGTGTGTCACACCAAATGTGCCGTCGATCTCCTTAATGTCCAGGACTACGCCCTCTGGTGGTAGTAACTCAAACCTCTAGACGAGCAGGGATAAAGAGGAAAGTCCATTCTAGCTAGGGACTCGCCAGTCAGTTCCTCCTACCTGAAAGAGACTGCACACTGGAATACTGTCTGAAATAGTCGTTGAAGGGATAGACGAACTTTTTTTTATATCTTAGCTGCTTTTGTAACATTGCCACTTTTAATTTGCCCCCAGATCATCATTGATTTTCATTATTGAACATATTGCTGTTAATGTATGTGTCACACGAATCTGTAGCCTCAATATTTACAATCAAAGTATACTGTCAAGTATTCTGTATACGTTTTGTTAATATGCAGTACAGTTTAAATAATCAACATGTTAGATTGTATGTATACTAAGAACAAGTGACTGATGCCATGAACAATTATAAACGTTGTACTCAACTATCATGTACATTGTTTCGAGTTAAAATAAATCGAGTTGAACTGATGTTCGAGCTAAGTCGCAAATCAGAAAACAAAAGGGTTATTTATGTAGTTTTGTCTTTCTCTTTCTTGTAAGTTAGAAACATGGTGACAAGTGCTGAACATTTTTAAATGCGTCCAGTTGCCACGATTCTAAAATGATTCCTAGTACCTGGTTTTTGAGAAGGGCTTATGCTGATTGTTATTTCCTTACACTTGAAATAAAATGTATTTGACTGAATTTATATTGATTGTTAATTTTTCAGACTTGAAATAGAATGTATATGACTGTATTTATATTGATTTTTCGTTTTTCAGACCTCAAATGAAATGTATTTGACTGGATTTGAACAAGCTATTGCAGACAGTAGCTGGCATCAGTTGTGCCTTTTAGTTAATATATTTAGAGTGTCTTCATCTGACCTTATCAAATACGGTGTAAAAAAAAATAGCAATGAAAATCGGCAATATGTGCCCCATGCTTAATCTATGTATCCTATATCTATCAGGGGAAGGCATACTTACAAGATACGAGCCACAAGATCAATAAGGCAAGGTAACAACAGCGAGGTCTTGCTCCCGTTTTCTGACTGAGCAGTGCACGTCTATTGAATTTTGTATCTTTGACCTCCCAATCTCTTGTTTAATTAGACTTTGTAAAGAGGGGAAAATAAATTCACAAACATTGTTGAAAACACCACTGTATTGCAGCACCTGTAAAGAAGGGAATGAACTCCTCCAGTTTTAGCAAGGTCCCTTCCTAGCTAATGAATCTTTCAGGTCGGAACTCCTCCGGATCGCCCCAGATTTTAGGCTCGAAAAGCACGGAGTCGATGTCTGGAAGAAGAGTTGTTTCTTTAGGGATGTCAAAGTCCCAAATTTACGTTTCCGCCCAGCACGCGTGAGGAATGCTCATGGTAGCAATGTTACAGACTCTAAGAATATTCTTGATGAAGACCTCCTTGTAGACCAAATTCCTACAAATATGGCAGATGGACAGTTCCAACGATCTCATTTATCTCACAAAAAACTTGCCCCGGTATTTGTGTTCGCTGCAAGGTACAAAACTGCCCAAGTGATAGTGGTGGTTGTAATTTCCATACCGGCGACAAACAAATCCTGTACTGTTTTTATCAGTTCTTTTTCTGAAACAAAATATATTTAAAAAATAAATAACTTTTATCACCAGGATAGAAATTTTTGGTATGTTTGCAAGCAATAGATGAAGAACCTCTGACTGTTTCTGTCAATAAAATAACGGATAAAAGGTGATTTGTAAGTTAACCAGAATACCTTATCATTATTCTGAAATCATCACCAGACAATCCGATTCCTAAACTAGTCAGCTCATTTTTCACTTGCTTTAGTTTGTGATTGGTAGATGGTCGTCGGTTGTGCGTAGACATATTATATGTCTGTAATCATAGTTTCCTAGCTGATCATCTTACCTATATAATAGTTGTTTAGTTTAGAACCTAATGGAATTGGTTTTACTTACTTGGAAAAGTTTATTCTTCCTGATCATGGTTGTTCTTTATTTCCAGGTGGAATGTATCTACAAAGTCTTCTATTTTATTCTCGTCAAAGATCTCAGAGTGTTTGTCGATGAGCTTAACTAAAAATAATTCTACAAACATGACATTTCTTAACACGGATAACGTTCCCAGGTATGTGCCGCAGGAAGGGAAAGAAAGAAACTACAGCATTGGGTCCAATGTTTTGCATGATCTCATCTATTGCTGCCATCATTTTTGCAAACCTTTGATCGCCATGCTTAACATGTCCTCCAAATGTCATAGCATTTATAACATTCGACAGGCTAGTTTGCACAAGATGTACAGAATGGCTTCTCATTTTGTTTCGCGATCTCGCATAAGAGTATGTACACTTCTCTGTGGATCTTCCCTTTCAGACTCGTTTTTCCAAGTCCGAAATTCCTCAAAGCAGTCAAAGTAAATTTTCGATGTTCTTTCCACAACTTTCCTGAGGATGAAACAATACCTAAAATAAAAACAGAAAGTTCACAAATAACTACATGTTCACACTTTACTGTAAAGTCAACGTATTGAGTAATTTTGCTTTAGACCTTGCAACCTTTTCGTCAAATACATTCGTAAAATTGCTGAATATGATATAGAATGTTGAACTAAATCATTAATCGATATGTGAGGTTGTTTTAGTCTGATTTGGATTCTTATCGAAGTGAAACTAATTATAATTGAAGAATGAAAAATCATCACGCAATTTAATAATATGGAAGACACGGACCAGATCCAAGAGATATCCAAATCAGATACAACATGTTATGCTATCATGTGGTGTTCGATTATTCAGTGGCTATCATGGAACTTAACTTTGAGTACGGCATTCAACTCCCATACCGAAAATGGCGTATCGTACAAGCGCATAAGCAGAGGAACGACTTAAACGACAAAACCTTCATAACAGTAAAGTACATACAGAAATAAAAAAATAAAAAACAACTTTGACCTTGACAAAGAATGGCAAACAGTTACAGCGGTACCATAAATATACATAAGCACAATAAAAATCGGAACTATTACGAATCGTTACATCTTCAAACAGTAAATAAACCAGTTCCTCAGGTGTGATACCCTGCTTTTATCCCCTGTCCAATATCAGCAAGAAAAACTACCCTATTAAATCAGTACCACTTTTAAGCTCTCGAAGGCAGGAGGTATTCTATATTTACATAGTTTTCTTCCGGCTTAACTATATTTCGAGTTCAGAACATACGAAAGAAAAACTGACAGATTCTGCGGCATCTAATTTTTAAAGCACAATTGTAGTAAAACGAAATGCAGTCAATGACTTTGGAAACCTAGTTATGGACCAGATACTTGGCCTTTGAGAAGAAAGGCATTATCAAATAGGTACATTATATACATCAAGGATAGAGAGAGAACTTTGTTAGCATCAAGTGGCGTATGAGGCCATAGAATGTTAATTTGTATCCATGGTATTATGGCAGTTTCATAAGTTCATTCTAAATTACCTTTGTTTACAAAGAAAAGTCCATTTCTAGAGAAAACTCATTATTTGAAGATGAAATCGTTCGTTAGCAACGTGATTGTGCAATAAATTAAGCGCTCAGCTATATAGCAACAGTAAGAATAATCAACCTTGCTTTTCACCGATTAGATTACGAAGCAGGAAGTCAGATCTGTCCGAAAACTCTCCTCCGCGTGTTACGAGTCTATGCTCTTAAAATAAGTAATAGAAAAGAAAAAAAAACAACAAGCTTTATAAAATTTAACAAATAATTTATTTCCCTTCAATACAAAGTGAAAATGAGAAAAAAGAACTTACTGTATTGCGAATTAAATCCAAAAATAATCCTAGAATTATAGACACAAGTCCTAATAATGAAAAGTCCTGAATAAAATTCAGTAAAATTCCGAAGAGATCCAAAGTTGAAGGCGATGACGTGTCTGTTATAACCTGCGAAGTACTGATGTGTCAATAGTCTCTTGCAGAATCACAGAAATATTATTCCAGGTTTGAATTCAGTATAAATTCCAATGAATTTTTAATCCCAGAATTTTCTCAGAGCACTTTTGTATTTCCAGAGAAAATAATCACTTGAATTCAATAACTTGAAGAAAATAAAATTCATTCCAAACTGGTCACATCATAATACAGTTTAAAGTGCTAGATGTTAAAGTACGACTGGTAAAATCCTCACAGTCACAAGATAATATAGTTCTCTGCTTGACCTCAGGTCACAATTAACATTTCTAAAAACAAACATTACCTAATGGAAAATAACCTTCTAGAACGATCTAATGAGCCTTTTTTATTTACAACACAATAGCCTACAAAATCCACTTAGGAATCTCCAAAACCTGACCCTAATCAACATATTTACTCCTTCTTGTTTACCTGAATAATAATCCTGATAATAAGCTCATACACATAAAGAATAATGAAGCTATTATTAGTTGTTTACATAAATGAAATAAAAAAAAAAAAGTCAATCAGATCAAGCAGAAGTGAACTCAGTTTTGGACTATGTCACGTCCAGGATACAATGTTACATTACAATAGCATGTAATAAAATAAAAAATTAAACAAACAAACAATTAAATTAAGTATACATAACACGTGTTTAAAACAAAGACTTCTTTGAATGCTTGATACTAACTGATGAATACAGTAAGCGTAGGTCCCATATACAATTGATAGATGTCACCATACGTCTTCCGCAGTCGTCTTAGGGATTTCCTCATTTCAGGATCGACCGTGAGTTCCCCAGCATTCCTAATCAAAGGTGTGTTCCGGGGCCCAGGGGGAAGCCTGGTCGGACCATGGTGCTTGTAGAACCGTAGTGCCATCATAACTACTAGTAAAAGTCCGATAGATACTGAGTTTGAGGTATATTTCAGAGCCTGTAGGCACCATTTGGAACGTGAGTCGTTTTCTAAATCTTTATCCCTCGTTGAACCTTGCGAGATAGAACTCTACATCTGGGTTTAATATTAATTAAACAATCCAGTAACGACTGAACGCTATTTTCCAACCATTCGAGAAGCCAATATAAATTTGTGATTTCAAGGTCACGTCTCTTGGTCTGGTTTCGGTCAGGGAACTAGTCTGTCTAAGATTGGTCTGTTCTTGTATTAGTAAGCACGTATAGTATTAAAAATTTATCACACCAATGGGATCATTAAAAGGTCAATAGCTGGGATGAGTATACAGTACGAAATAAAACAGGGCATAGTGTCGTACTTGATATTCTATACAATTATTGTCTATTGTAGTCTGGCGGAAAGAATATAAACAGCGCTTCATGAAATAGTCTACACAGTAAGTACACAGATACAAGTTTAACTCAAATGTCAATGAGCATAAAAACATACGCCAACATGGACAAAATAGTAACATCAACAGAAGCTAAGAAACATATATGCCTTCACGTGTCATGGTGCAGATGGGTCTTTAGGTGTTTCAGTGACCTACAAAACCGGTGACGCCATGAGTTGGACTTGCAAGATGCGTGACGTCATGAATTGAACAAAGCATCAGTTAAGCAATATTGATCTTTGTTTATATTACGTTTTTCTTAATTCAAGAGGAACTCAATATTGTTTACATTACGTATAGTAAATTCAAGAGGACCACATTAATGTTTAGACTAGATATTTTTAATTCAATAGGACTCCAATAATATGTAAAAGTCGACTGCATAATTGATTCAATGAAATCTTTTGTTTTAATTCAAGAAATGAGAGTGTCTGTAAGATGTACCGCACTGGTTGGCAACGAAGTATTCTATGATTCGTATATATCTCCCTTGTTAGGATCCAACAGTAAGTTCAAAATATTTTGGTATCCCGTACGCAAGAAATAGTATTAATTTAAAAATGTAGAAGCGTGTTCAAAATGATCTTGTATACCTACACGATCGTAATAATTTAAACTGTACTCGAAATGCCCTCGAATCCTCATTTCACTATTCAATGTAATAATCACCCCGATAAGTTATCTGCGGTGATAAATCGTAGGAACGCTCATGTGTGTGTGTATGTGTGTGTGTATATATATATATATATATATATATATATATATATATATATATATATATATATATATATATATATAAACTCGATTGCTATTTGTGAACTTCTCTTTTTCTAAATCGCATACTCCGTTATATTCGCTACAGATTTTATCAGAGCGAATTCAGAGGCGAAAATTATTTCTAGCATCTCGTATATTCCTAATATTTGGTATATAAACAGTCGAGAAAACCAGCGCTTAAAGCAAGTTGGTTTTTACATTCCTGAAAAATACCGTCACTGCTATACACCTGTCTAAAAGAAAGACTGGGAAAATGACGAGTACTGTTTTATACAAATGTGAGATGATGTTCCGTAAAACAGAAGGCAGTTTCATCTTTGAAGTGAATTTATTAATTGGTTTGAGCTATAGCATAACAGATTTGCAAAACATTTGTTGCAAAAAATAAGATATGACAAAATATTTTTAAAATTGTCTTCGTGCAGAGAAGTGCATATTCATTTTCAGTCGAACTAAGAACGTGTTCAGAACAAAATTCTCTAGTTTCCGTTTCTACACTCAAAATGTTTATAAAAAGTCTCATAAAATAACTAGAACAACAAATTAAACTCTAAAATACACAAAGACAAAACGAGTTCTTGAAGTACAGAAAAACAACAAAACTTGTATTGATTTTTCTAGCGTAACTGCAATTTTGAAAAGATGATCATGAGTTTGTTTTGTACAGGTTATTTTTTCCTCAGTATTGCTCGAATTTCGAAAGGTCTCGGTTTGTGTGTCACACCAAACACTCCGTCTATTTCGTTTATGTCCAGCGTTGTACCCTCAGGTGGCAAAAACTCTAACCTCTGGACGAGAGCAGGGATGAAAAGGTCAAGCTCCATTCTAGCCAGGGACTCGCCAACACAGTTTCTCTTACCTGTAAAATAGTTCAGACTAAATATCATACATTATTTACGTTGCTGGACCTAGAAGCAAACAATTCCCTTTGTGTCATACAAAGTACAGTCTCAAACAATAATGAGCAACCTTTGAAAAGAAAGACGTCGTCGAGGATGTGGTAAAGAGGCATCGTCGCAAGCCACGGACGAATATCCGCTACGCTTCACTTTCTTTAGTGACTTCCTGCAATAAGATTTATATTGTTTCTTATGAATATGCATACATGCATTAACAATCGTTACGAGTCGGAATAAAATTGTTTTAAAAGGTTTACCAGACGTGACGTTGCATTCTGTTTGAACGAGCCAGTCAAATTTTCTGTTTCAAACACAATCATTTATTGATCGGTCAAAAAACAGTCTTTCTTTGATTTGTAATAACTTGCTCATTGTCTTGTCGATGACGTACGTTTATTTCTGTGTAATCAAGAAAAAAGAGGAAATCTTGTCGTAGTCAGCCACTGATGAAAAAACGTAGCGAAGTTTCGTCTGCGCCATCGACGATAATGTAAAGATAGAAAGGCATGCCTAAATTTTCACAACTTTTGTAAGATTGCTTCTACAAGAAACAAAATATGAAAAGAAAAAAAAAAAAAACGCCTAACCGACTGTCGTCTACACATTGATTACTGTTTATATGGTTCCCTCAATAATCCATTGTCAAGTTGTTGGGTATAGATATATATTTCGATTTCATCAAATAAATTCAAAACTAAATAAGAGAATAAAAATAAATCCAACAATATAATGTAATACGTCTAAGATATATGTCATTTGTATTTACGTCTCCATTTTATAGATTTATTATATTTTAAGGATTCATTGTTTGATTATGGTAGTCGATGTTGGGGAAATATTCCCCAGCCAGAGAAATTAGCTATTGTCTAGGGGCAAACTTCAAAGAGTGCAGTGTTGATGAGTGTTCATCATGACATAGTTTAGTTGCGTAGTGATTTCAGGTCAGAGCCGAATAAGTGTGCATGTAGCTAAGTAGTTCCTATTTAAAGGTAAAGGTGTTGATTGGTTCTGTATTTCCATGTGAAGTGTTTGTGATAGAGTTTGTACAATGGAATAACTGAGAAGGGGTTGTTCATTATCCAGAGACGCTTTTTATTGCTGCTATTATGATAAATATAGTGGATGATACAGGTGAAATCAGGTTAATAATCGCGATTCTACTGACCCAGGGATAGAGTAGGAAAATAGTTCCCTGTATTTGTTTGAGCGGTGATTTGTATTTTTGGGGCTACGTTACGGAAATCTAACAGGGAGAAACCATGTAGTTGTAAGGTTACCATGCAATTGTTTAGCTGTGATGCAAATATGAAGCTGTGATATTTGTGTCATTCATTAATTAGATGGAACTTATTTAAAGTCTTGGCGCGCTGTTAGAACTTCCAGTAGACAGCAGTTGTTGTCGAGAAATCCTTGCAAATAACGGGAAAACAAGTGGCCTCTAGCAGAATTCACGTGAGTGTTGGATTTGTTCGGTGAAGAGAACCCTTTGCATATTACAGTATTATAAATGACCTAATATATTAAATATGGGAGTATTATTTCTGATCAATTTGTAAGAAATCGACAAGCAACTTTTGAAGATTCATGCAAATTATAACAGCCAGAAATCTGACATCTGTAATTATACAAAATTTAAAAGTTATCTCCATCTATTGATAATATAGTGATTAATATTATGCCACAATATTTCAAGCAGCTACTATTATTTTTATTAAACTTTGTGGCATATATTAATTGATATGACGTATTATATTAGATGCTGACAGAAATTATTCTCATGCTTGCGATTAATGGTAATTGGAAACTAAAGAGACCCCTAACTAAGAAACTAATCAGTGCGTAATAAACATTGTCTTCCCCCATCAGCATTTTAAAAATTTTCTTCATAGAACTAAAAATTGCGGAACTTTAAAAAGAGAGGCCTATTGGCACATACTTGAATAAACCAGCCGCATTATTGGTCTTGGTAGTCGTAGGAGTGTATGGGGATGTTGTTACTATTTCAATTGGTTTAAACGGTACGTTTAATACATAATTGTCTATATTATGGTGAGGAAATGGGAGCTTAGTGACTTTCCCAAAGGTACACCGATGAAGCCAACCCAAGATGGCATGGGCTTGCATCGAACCCAAGACTGTTTGATTACGAGTATGACGCACTCCCAACAAAGCTACCATGGCTCACATTAAGGGTGGAGGGTGTGGGTAGAAATATAAATGTATGTGAAGGATATGAGCAGTCTTGCTGGAGAGTAGTGAAAGGGAGCACTATAGAAACAATTGGAAAATACATTACTGAACCACCACCCCCACCCCCACCACAACCCCCGGGGAACAATGGAGACAAAAAAAATACCCTGGGCCTATAAAGAGAC
The DNA here is from genome assembly GCA_016617855.1 of Megalonaias nervosa. Classification (NCBI taxonomy): domain Eukaryota; kingdom Metazoa; phylum Mollusca; class Bivalvia; order Unionida; family Unionidae; genus Megalonaias; species Megalonaias nervosa. Next base: position 23,254 of record JAECUM010093367.1, read on the forward strand.
AAATCAATATTAGGCTTGTATAGCGACAATAGGAATGGAACAGGTGGGTGACGTCATGGTACTGGACACTTGCAACAATGTGGCAAGTAGCTGACCTGAATACGCGCAGCTACTCTAGGTAGGGACAAATACAAGAGAGACAGAGACATATATAACACATATATAACATATAGGCAAGAAAGAATAAAACTTTTCGAGGCATGTGAAAGTGGCCCTGAAAAGGGCTTTTGGGTTCTTCTTTTATTTTCTCCACTTCTTCCACCAGCTCCTCTCTTTCTCTATTATTCCTTTCTTCTTGTTTTTTTCCTTCTCTTGCATCAAGTCTGGATGTCCCATTGATCTAATTTTTTCCTGCACCTTGATCCAGTTCTTGTTCAGTCTTTCAAACTCTTCTTTTCTCTTTTTGTTTTCCTTCTCCTTTCTCTCTTTTGTCCATGTGTCTTTGATTTTCTTTACCTCTTCTTTCATCACTTTTCTCATCATGTCTTCAGATTTCCTTAATTGTTGTAAGCCCCACTGAACAAAAGACAACTCGGTTAAATTGGCTATATCTTCAAGAAGCTCCTCGCTTGGATGACATGGTCAAGGCCTCCTTCAATGTCCCCATTCTCACATACTTAGCCTGGATGAAGCCTCTTAATTTCTCCACCTCCTCTTCTATCATACCTTGCACCAGTTCCCTGGCTACTTTGAGGCTAGTGACTTGACTGGCCACAAAGTCTTTCGTAACTGGATATTTCCATTCCAGTTCTAGTCTTTCCACCACGTAGGCTACATCAACCATCCAGTACCAACTGTCTTTCAATTCGTTAAACAAATTCATTTTTTTTCAAGATGTTGACTAGTCAACGTTGGGTAGCCAGATTGACGACCGCTCCGCGTTATATACGCGAAGCACGGACGTGAAGGAAAACATCCTTTACACTGACTTCACATATTATATACTATCCACACAAACGAACTCGAACGCATAAAACACACCATATCTACTATCCACACAGACGGGAAGAGAAGAAAAAAACACACCATATCTACTATCCACACAAACGTACGCGAACGTATAAAACATACCATACCTACTATCCACACAAACGGACGAGAATGCATAAAATACACCATATAGACTATCCACACAGACGGGAAGAGAAGAGAAAACACACCATATATACTATCCACACAAACGGACGAGAATGCATAAAACACACACTATACTATCCACACAGACGGGAAGAGAAGAAAAAACACACCATACCTACTATCCACACAAACGTACAAAATGCATAAAACACACCATACACCATATATACTATTCACACAGACGGGAAGAGAAGATAAAAACACTCTACTATCTACGCAAACGAGCGCGAACGCATAAAACACACCATATCTGCTATCCACATAAACGGGAAGAGAAGAAAAGCATACCATATCTACTATCCACACAAACGTGCACGAACGCAAAACACACACACACACACACACACACACACACACACACACACACACACACACATACACATCGGTAAATGAGTGAGTGTTTATAGTCACACTACTCTACGTTCACCCAAATTGGCAACCTGAATAGTCTCTCTTTTCTAGAGATCTGGTTAACCCTGGGAAGTGCTGTTTTTCCTTTCCAACTTCAGATGCACCTGGCTAATGGTTACACCTTCCAGGTCTAGCCCCACAGACACAACGTCTGCTCTAGTCATGCTCCCAATTCAATCTTTCTCTTGAGAGTGCAGAGGGAGGTTGGGTGGCTTCACTATCCCACTCCTCTCTTTGTGGGATAGTGAACACTTCTTGTTCCCTCTGTCTTCTATGCCAGAGTCGAGGATGTTGTTGTTGTTGTGGCTGTGGCTGTGGCTGTCGTTGAGGTGGCAGTACTGGTTGTGGCTGAACTCGTACTGGCTGTGGAGGCGACCTCACCTCTGGCTTGATCTCGCACACAGGTCTTAGTATGAGGTGAGGCAGGATCCCTCGCTTCTTTTCCTTCTCCTCTTCTTTCCTTTTCTTCTCTCCCTCCTCCTCTATCCTGGCTTCTTCTGCAATAGCTTCCATGGCCAGTTCGTCCAGGAGGCGTCTGGAATACTCCAGGTGCATCTGAAGTTCTAACAGTTTTATGATTCTGCTCATCTTCTTCGACGTTAACAGGTCAACGATGGGTAGCCAGACTGACGATCGCTCAGCTTTATATCCGTGGAGCACGGACGTGAAGATAAACATCTCCTCACTGACTGAGAAGGATTAAAGTCGCCTATGCTAACTAAGAGCTTCTGCGACTCGTTACTGCTCAATTGTTGAGCTTTTTAATTGGTCGGTGTTTCAGGAATGATGCCGCAAAAACAGCGCTTTTATGTACGATAGTCGTACTTTCAATTGTGTTAAACATCTCCTGGCACCAAATTTTACCATAACATCAAGCGCGCGAACCTAAAAGAAACACTCACGTTGACTTTTTTACTTACAAACACAGACATGCACTATTCGACAAGACAGAGAAATGATGTGTGGATTTTTACTGACAAAAGAAACGAAGTGCTTATAGACACACTTCTATTTTTTTAAAACAAAAACACAAATTTTTAGCAATTGAATTAGTATGTCTTTTCTAGAGTATTGGGGGTAGCCTGAAAAAGGGCTGTTTTTGTTGACGGGGAGTGATGGCAATCTTTTTACTAAGATTGCGTCCCCGTCTGGCGGCAAGCATTCCTACACGATACGGCCTGCTTCTGCGGAAAGAGGAGAACTCTTTGGTGTCCACACGGCAGTCAACAAAACCTCTGTCTGGCTCCTGCTGTTGCTGTTGCTGCTGTTTTCTCTGTTTCTGAAACGTTATGATAGCTAATGTCATGGTGAGGGATAGAGAGAAGTCAAAGAGCATATATTCATGGTTATTTTTTTGTAAACAAACGACAGACACATTTTGTTTTCAAAACACAACTTTTTTGTTTTTATTCAACGAACAATTAACCAATAACAATTTACAATAACATTAAACGAACTTTTTTTTGACAAGACTGACAATGTTGTGAAATCATGTGAGATTTCCACTGATGGAAGTCATGAGATCATTGATGTACACTACGTTTCCTAGCTAAAGACAAAAGATAGCCATAATGGTCACAAAACCATCGATCTACTTTCTCATCGTTTCTAGAAGAGTTACTTTCAAAATAAGTCACTAAATGTTCTAAAGGATATCCAAGACTGCGTTGATGAAGAAAATACACACAATATTGTCCACACACCATGGAATCTGCGTCTTGTAATTTCACATTATTGAATCGTGTCGTCTGGGCATTTCTTCTCATAAAATCAATGATGTCGTCTTCCAAAGGGGGTAATCTATACTAATCAAAATACTCCACACAATCCTCTTTAGGGAAGTAGACGGCTATCCAGTGGATTCCTGGGAGATGACTGTCGTCTGTGTTGATGACATAAGCTTGATGGTCTTGAGGTTTGCGATGAGGTAGTTCATCTTTAGCGCACACGACAGGATTCCGAGAAGCAGTGTACGAACTGTTGTTCAAAAGGTAATAAAGTTCCCAGGTATCCATTTTTTGTTTTATTATTTTTTTTCCACAGGTAATGATAAGTCATCAATTCAATTCTGACTTTCTGTTTGAAAATCTCTGTCAAGTAACCGTTTCTTTGCCTCGTCTCCGTACTTTGGGCTAAGAGAGCTTCGATCCGATAGATTACCAGAGTAGTCAATGGAGGGCAGGAATGATCACGCAAGCCTTTATATCACTCATGCAACACTGCTTCTTCCGAGATGAGACTCCAAGCATCGTCCAGATACTCGTCCAATTTTTCTTCTTGGATCATCATCAGACATTTATCGTGTTGAATTTGACTGGGATGATCGTTGTGACATCCATAGCAATCTTTCTTGGTAAATTCCGTAATTTTATCCGCCAGGCGTTTGGCAAAACAGGACACTAAATGTTGTTCTTGTTCTGGCCAAATAGACGTGACCACCATGTCCTCTTCGTCTTTGTATTGGGGTTCTGCTTTCACGGTATCCTCCCATTCCAGTTCCGAAGATTCGCTCCCGTTCAAAGAGGGGTAAGAGTCTTCCATAGTTTCTAATAGTCTAAAATGACTTCTCTCAAACTGTTGATTTCTATGGTATTATCGAATTCGGCATACAAGATGACGTTCACCATCTCGGCGAGAGCTTCTGCAAACTGAAGTTCCACATGCAGTTGACCTGATTTTATAGGAGGGAAATGTCCCTCGTCGCTGCCTTGGTCTGGAGTGAAATCAAAGGCCCACAAAGTGTAACCTCCTACATAATCTTCGTACAAAAGTCCGTGACTGGTATTGGTTCCTAATGGCCCGGTAGCTTCGTACAGAGACAATTACGATCTCAAGTAATTCTTCTGGGCAAAGTTAGGTTCGGAGGGTTTGGTACACAAGGTCTTGCCATCGTGACTGACTTCGATCTTGGACACTCTGTAGTGCTTAAACTGGAAATGATTCTGATCGTGGGCTCCGTTGAGGGCTGCATTACTGACGATGCCAACGATTAAAGGTTTGGATAACTGTCCTTGTAACAGATGATCGTCGATCTTGTATCGGAGTCCAGGAGCAATGGTGAACGTTCTCACTTCTACGCGTCGTATCGGATACTTGGCGGTCGTTCAATGTGTGACTAATGTCTTTTCCCGCTTTGGGTAACACTTCTACGCGGCGCACGTAAAGTCTGGCTTCTTGGATGATGATTTTTTTACTCGTTGGCATGAGCCATCAAATGGAAAGCGACACTGCTGAGATTTAGTCTCAGGCGAAGATTCACTCCGTTGAGCAAATACTTGTCTTGCAACAACATGTCCAAATGCAAACGATCCATTAGTTCTAAACTACGGCATTGCAGGATTTTCTTTCGACGGTTGTTACAGCCCACATTGTGAGGATTGTCATCTGCTGTCAGGGCTGTGTCGTTAAACGTGTCCTCAAATATGGTGTCAGGTTTCCATACCACACAATCATCCACATGAGTGTTCTTGAACTCTTCTCCTTAAATCGAGAGATTTTTCAGGTAAGGGTAAGTATCCATGCTACTGAAGACCAGTTTGCTATTTAAGTACAAATCCACTTCGCTGAACAAGGAATGCATGAAATTGTTGACGGGAGCTACTCTAGCATCGGCTCCCGGATTGGTGTTGTCCGTTTTGATCACTTTGAGTTTCAAATGCAAGTAACTGCTATTCAGATCGATGTAATCTTCGGGTTGTCCTTTGATTTCAAACTCAATGGGAGCTGAATCCGTCAAAGACCAGACGGGATGAAATTTCTACCCATTGGGGTTCTTGCATCGTCATCATGGTGGGTGGCATGGCAAACAGATCCAGTTCTGACTTGGAACATGCGCGAGACTCTCGGTGCATCATTTTCTCTCTGTGATTTTTTTTATAATCAAATATATCTAAGTCTCGGACGGTTTTTCTTTTCTTAGTCTTTCTAGCTCCGGGGGTGTGAAGTCCTCTGGAGGGGTATTTTCGTCGTCTCTTTCTGCCTTATCCTTGCTGTGGCGTCAGGGAAGCAGGAATGCCTGAGTCGGCATTGCCCAGGGCATTTAAGGAGTTTCTTGTCGGCCAAAATGTCTTTGTCCGTTTGAAGCAAGACATTTTTGCCTGCTCTCAAGCAAGCTGCTTTGGGGTTTTGTTTGTCAATGATGACATTTTGGAGAAATTTTTTACCTTGCGTCAACGAGGATTCTTTCAAGGTATGCAATCCCCGTGTCACCATCGGTTTCAAAACGGGATCCACAGAACGAAAGGCCGATTTCAGCATATCTCCTAAACCATGTCCTCGCTGTCGAACGACTCCTTGGTACACAGGATACATGACTGACAAGGGGTTAGAGTAATAGTTTCCGAAAATGGATTTTCGCTGTGACTTTCCCTTTGGTGAATGGAATATTTTGTCCTTTTATAGTAATGTTGACAGTGTCGAAATACGACTTACTGGCGGGCAAATAGTGAGGATGTACAAATTCGCGGTGAACGTGATATGTGTTTCCACCTTCCTCGTCAGCGTTCGTGGCAGAATCCACTTTGAAAGGAATGACACGCAGTAACGGTACGGAGGTTTGTCCCACCATGTTGTACTCCGCCACAGCGGAGCACACAAATATCAAATTCAGTCCTTGGTTCATTTCTACAGGGAATCGAAAATATTTCGCAAAATCCGAGTTGCCAGTAACGGCTGGTATTTCGTTTCTAATCTTGATCATCTTGGGGTCTCCACCCAAAATGTCATACAATTCAGTACAAAATGTAATGGCCAATACTTTGTCCGCTGAAAATTTGAATAGTAGGCGACGAGCTATTTTGTGATATTCGATCGTGACACTTTTTCTGGTTTTCTCCAAGACTTTACCAAACATGACGTTGAACCTGTCAGCAATGGTGTTCACCAAATGTTGACCACTAAAATAGTAGCCTGGGGAAATTTTCAAAAAATAAGTGGTCCGTTTTGTTTTGGGATCTTGTGATTTCATAGAGTCACCCACACTGGCGCGTTGATCCAAGTGTTGTTGCACGTCCTCGTCAGGAACTTCTACTGTAAAAGTGTTTTGATTTTCGACGATGTTTTTGATTTGTGTAGGGTGAATCATTTCCACTAAAACCACTTCCCAATGAGCTTCGTGATCCAATTGGATGGCCTGAGGTAATCTGGCCGTGTAACAGCATAAGGTGTTATTTCGGAAACACCTCCATGGAACTGTCACTGGGTAACGTTAAGTAAAATTGGTTGTTCATAATTCCAGAGTTCTAGTCTCCGAGAGGTCGCTGGAAGTCATAGGAGTGTCTAAAATAGAATTGTTATGGTGACTGTTGGAAGGGGGACTGACGTTGGACGCAAGACTCCCGTTGTTGTTCCCGTTAGAGGAATATTTCATAGACGGTTTGGGAAGAAGGTAACCGATGCAGCTGTTGAGTAAAATGGTCCACAATTGTTTGTCTCCTTGTTGCAAACTCAAATTCTCAATGGCAGCACCGATGACACAATACACCACAAAGATTTGGCAGAAAAAGACCATTTACTTTTAAGGCACACGTTCTCCACACCACACCCATAAGGGTTGCTTTTGTAGATCTTGCAGAGAAAAACTGACGGAAGGAGTGGTCACTGCAGTAGCTGAGGCTGTGTCGAAGGGCATGATGGTCACTTCTTTTTATAGTCTATGACTTGCGAAGTGTCGATCCAAGAGTCAAAACTGGGATGATATCCTTTCCAACGTACTTTGACTTCTCTGACACGTCATTTTCCCACTTTTCGGGTTCTTCGATCGAGAATGCTTTCGATCTCGTACACAGCGTCTTCTTTTTAGGTCACACGTTGTAACTCGGGCAAGTAAAACGTTCCTTTTAAAGCTTCCCCGTTCACGTCTTCCAATTAATGGACGGGAGATTAACGGCCACGCACACGTTCAGGCAGACGAAACAATTCGGTGGTCCAGTTGGGTAAGTAACCTTGTTCGAAAGTGCGTTCGGTTCTGCCAATGCGCACCCAATATCCTTCTGCCAACACTCCACCTTTCTTGGGGACAGTCACTGTCGGGAACGTACCAAACAGGCGCTCGAGGACGGTCACTTCGTTGTCGGGAGTCACTTCTTGGGGGGCACGTCCGATGCTCCGATGTACGACTGGACTAGGTGTGGCAAGACGTCGATGTACCTGACAGTGTGTTAATGCGTAAAATATTTCCACATGCGTTCTTTCAAGGTGCGTTGAAAACGTTCCATGATGCTGGCTCTGGTTTCGGGACTCTCGGTGGTGATAAAATTAATGTCATGTTTCTTCAATTCTTTTTGGAAAGCTTGGTTCAGAAATTCGGTGCCTTTGTCGGTTTGCCATCGAAGAGGGTGACGCCCGCTTTGTTTCAACACCAGTTTGAGGGCTCGCACTAACTCAGTGCTCGATTTGGAAGTCAATGGCACGACCCAAGCAAATTTGGAAAAGACCTCGATGACACAAAACAAAATATTTGTAGCCACGATTGTTGGTGGCCAAATGAGAGACATCGGCTAAATCGGCTTGCCATTGATGATCGATACCCTCCACTTGGGTGCGACTTCTGGAAACTTCTCGTCGAATGGATTTGTGTAAGGTGTACGTGGCTTGTTCTTGTAACCATCGTTGCACTTGAGGTAAAAGGACACTTTTTAGTCGAGTTTTGGCAGCACGATACAATTTCTGAACTCCTCTGTAACCTGCAGGATGGGATGGATCGTAGTAAATGCTAGCTAACACCTTCTCCATATTTTTAATAAGTGATCCACTCTTCGCTGATGGTACTCTGAATGGGACGAGGGTTATTTTTAGAAACGGCTTTACGTGTCCGATGTGCCACGGGAGTAGAAGTCGAAGGTAGTGGTGGTGATGGTGGTGGCGGCGGTGCTGGAATGGCTTTGGACTTTTCTTTTTTTACTTCTGGTTTCTCTTCTTTCTTTTTGACTTCTGTCGAAGGTGGAGTGGACATCATCTTTTTAACCCAAGCTTTAAGTTCTTCTCGTTGGGGTGTAGGGGAAGGAGTCAACAAGGACACTGCGATCTTACTAGGTATAGGAGCTGCTGACGGTGTTTGAAAGACTTCTCTTGCCTCTTCTTCCTCAGACATCTGTGTGGCTGCATCTGTCTTGCCCGCTGGGGGTGGTGGTGGTGGTGAACTTTTCATCAGTGTCTTAAAATCTTTCAGAGTGAGTAGAGCTGTTTCGTTTAAAGCTTTCTGGTGAAAGAGTTGCAGTCGTTGCAACAATTGACCGTACCGTGGCGATTTTTCCGTTCTGACAAATCACCACGATCCATCAATGATTGAAATTCGTGTTGTAACTGGGACATCTCGGTCAAATGAGGATTGGGAGGTAAATGCGGGGTCCATTGTTCTTGTCAACGATAGTATTCCATCCATCGTTTGTAAGGCACTAAAACCAGCCTTCGTCCTTCCTTTGGATTTCAAGGATCACGTCTGAGATCTTTTGACTCCAGAGGTCACTTTTATCTTCTTGACCCATTTACATTGGAGCTATGGCGGATAAAAGTTTCCCAACATTCCCAACATAGGTCTCGCTATTACATTGGTAAGAAGCCCTATCAGGGGTAAAAATTCGCCGCGTAGCACCAACATCTTTTTCTTTTGACGAATGGGTATTTTCTTTTGGACCATTTGACGAAGAACGCGTCGACAGTTAACAAAGCATTTTTTCTGGTGTTTTTTCAAAGGTATCATTTCTTTCAAGACATTCAGACAACATTTGCTCACCGTATCGATGACGTCTTTGGAGGCAGTTTGAATGAGTTTTTTTCGTATGGGTAGAGAAGCTTTGGACAGGACGGACAACATGTCCCAATGTTTGACTAAACGAGAGGCAGTCCTTTCCTTTTCATTCCTTTGCTGGTAGAAGAAGGATGTCCTTTGGTGGGTGACATCTCTCTTGGTTGGTTCGTTGGTTCCGGGGCACACATCACTTTTATCCTTTTTTGGACACTGATCCCTATCGTTTGCCTCGGGTCTTTTTTATACTGGAATGCGTCCCCACTAATTGTCGGCTCGTCGTATCATTTTTCATGGCAGGCATCACACGTTGTGGAGGGGTTCTCAACGGACTCAATCGGGGCAGTTCTTGTTTGGACAAATCCTGTAAACTCTTTAACACGCCCGATCTCTCTTGGACTTTGATTTTGGGGGCAGGTACTTTGTGAGCAGCGGCTACTGCCGCTAAAGAGGAAGAGGGTGTCACCGCTGGAGGACAAGTTTTTGGAGACGCAGGTTTCCAAAGTTTTATCAAATTAAGAAAGACACGTGTCAAATCGGGTTTGGCAGGCATCACCAGCAACGGAGAAGTGGAAGAACCTGAGGCTCCTGGAGACACAGTCACCGTTGTGGCAGGTCGCGGTTTGAGAATGTAAGGTTGCGCCCTGGCGGCAGTACCTCTCTTGCGGGTAGAAGCTGTTTTCTGTGGGCTTTTCTTTTTCTTTATCTGAGGCTTTGTTCTGGTCTTGACACCGCTGCTCTTTTTCTTTTTCTTCTGGATGCGTTGGGGATTGGCTTTTTTCATTGGGATCACATTATAAGAGGGAAGGAATGATGACACATAATAGAGAACCGCTACCTGCAGGTTTCAAAATGATTTGCTTTTTGGTTTGAGTGTCGATGCAAGGATCGGCTAGTTGCGTCAAGGCTACTTTGTTTCTCTCAATAAAAACGTTTGGTTTGATTTGGAATGTGAATGATGCCTTGCAGTAATTGACGTGCTGTCAGCATAAACCATCAGATGACTTCTTTGAGACTAGCTTCGAAGACACGAGCACGTATTTGTGGATTTTTTTCGCGACTGATGCCGAATAAGGCACGAATCAATTTGACGGGAAGATGAGACTGAATGGAAGTCATGTTGACGGTGTGTGAGACAGACCCAAAGTGACCGAGGTTTTTATAGACCTTTTTTGGTTGTTGTTGTTATTAAGTCGACGAAGGGGAAGTGTACACGACAGGCCCTCCGTCTTGGCACCAGTGGTGAAACAGATGGGTACGAAATCGCAAATAATCGGGGGTAGTGGGTTTTAAATCCACGAGTAAATAAGCGTGTAGGGTTTGAGTCAGCATGAGTCAGCCAAGGCGTTCCTAACTTTTTGGCTAACACTTGCGCTTGCGATTTATCTCTAGGGTTTTTAAACAAGACCACGCAATGAGCACTGAGACTGATGGTGCGATGGGCTTTACTTTGTTGAAACAAATTTTGAGTGATGTAAATGACACTGGCCGTACGATGATGCCCTTTGCGCGTAAACCAGAGTTTAATTTCTTCTTCGTCTTCTCCTAATATGTCGTCGAAGATGACCAGATGGGCTTGACTAGGGTCAGACACGATCCCGTCGTCTTCGCCAGGAATGCCTTCCACAAACACGATGGAATCGCCTTGACTTTCTTGCAGAAGGCTGTCCGCCGATTGCCACTTTTTGTAACACCACATGATTCGTTGAGGTGGACGATCGATCAAATGATGTTTATGTTCGATCAAACGTTTGACAAATTCGGTTTTGCCTGAACCGCTAGGTCCGGCACTGAGCATGTTAAAGGGATGGCGAAGATACAAGGCCTCCCACCTAGCACGATCTAAGTGTTCGTCGATGACTTTGAAAGTGGAGGAAGTGGGAACAGAGACAGCGGCGGTAGCCATAGTACTGTAAGGAATGTCACTTTGACACGAAGACAAACAAGACAAGCGTTTTTATACTTTTGCAGGACACGGTTAATGCCATCTTTAATTGTGAAGACAAAAATACATAAAAGCCAGATGGTTAAGTACATGAATAAAAGACACATCAAAACAATCATAGTGGAATATAAAGAAGTCTCTGTACAACATTGTTGGTGATCAAGATGTGGAATCGTAGGGACAGTGTGTAATGTTCTTAGAGTATCTACACTCCTTGGCACAGTCACACAAGTGTTTTTCCGGAATGATCTTTCGGGGATGTCGATGACAGTTCTGTCCTGTCCTGATGGGAGTGGTTCGTCTTCTTCTGGCACTGTCACTAACACAGGTATAAAAGTTACTTTTTTCACTGAACGTTTCAATTTTTCAGGATGACAAATCTTTGGCATAGAGTGCAACTTCTTTTGTCCATGCCTCGAAACACCAATTTTTCCAGTCACGTACATCTTTCCAGTGAGGGTGTAAGTCACAAGCTACACACACATCATCGTACATATCTTCAGTACCTTAAAGTTGACGAATCTTTCTTTCCTGTAGAGGTCGAGAAGTATCGAGATGAAAGCGCAAAGCTATTAACAGAATGAGTCTCTCGTGTACATTTAAAGGGACCACCTTCCTGCTTTTTTGAGTGGTATGTACTGTTCGTAAAGAGTCCACAAAGAATCGGCCGGTAAACGAAACCTCAGAAAGCAAGTCACAATGACACACACCACACGTCGACCCCAGGTCAATGGACACAGTTCTCTTACAATGAGATAGTAATCCTCCACCGTTTAAATACTGTCATTGATTTTCTTCCACGGAATCTGTTGTATCACGATTGATAAAGGTCGTGGCATGGTAGTCCCTTTTTATACCCTCTTTGGTGTAAGGTAATAAGATTACTTTTTGAACAGCATCGGTTTTATCTCAGTACCGCACCAAAAATGTTTAGTCACTAACTCACACACCACACGTCGCACAGATGTTTCCTCATGAACTAAAAAGAATAGTTCTTGTAAAGATTTATTGTAATCCTGTAACTCATCCGTTGGAATTCGGTGTATTAGGATCACCATATAAGTAGAATGAGCGGCATCCAAAACTTTATGAATTTCACGCGATTCATCAATGTCTGATCAATGGAACGCTTTGAAATGACTCAGTCCTCTTATACCATTCAGGTACCAGTGATTCCAACATCGGTGACGTAACGGATGAAATTGTTCTTTGCGTTTCACTTGTATTTTGACCAACTCTCGGTAAATGCGCTCTCTCAACTCCACAGGCAAACCACGAATGTTCTCTTGTAAAGTATCCATGACCATGTCAGGTAAACATCTGTCCTAGAGAGAAAGTAAGGGATGTAGTGAGTAATTTCTGGCCATTGCCATTCCAGGAAAGGGTCAAGAATGTCATTAAATGTAAATGGTCTAAAGCGGAATATTCGGAAGAACGCACACTTGATCCAGAGAAATCTGACTTGTTTGTTGACTATTGTCAATTTCCTCTTGTGAACTTCTCGACATAAAAGTTCCTCAGTCACCAACTGGGATTTTGCTCTGGCAAGTCCCAGCCAGATGTACTTGTAGATCTTCTCTTGCAATTCGTTTGGTAATGTTTGAATATTATTTTTCAAATGGGGCTTAAATACTTGTCTAGGTGTTGTCCAACGTTTGACTCCTAGCCAAGCTGGTTTCTTAAACAACATGGTATGCCACTTTAATGACGAGGTCCAACTAAGCGCAATCTTGAAATGACACACCGCAACTGAAGCACTTGACTTTATCCCCTTCGCCCAAGTAGATAAATCCGATTCTAGCTAATTCTTCGGAGGTAGTTCCTCCCAGATATTTAGGCCATTTTCCTCGGAATGTTTGGAATCGACTTTCAAAGTCGCAGTATTCAGGTAATCGTACAGGGAACGAATATTCATCTTTCACAGGTTCATTTCGATGAGGGTATGGGGAGCTCCGCAGGAGTTTCTTAGTTTGGGATGACATCCGTAGGGTGGTAGCCGCATGGTTTCATAATGATCACACTCACCATGAAAACCAGTAAAGTGAAAAGGTGAACGATGACGTGTGGCATCGCTGTCGCAACCATCAGGTTTGACACTCACAGCATCACTTTCCATGGTAGGTATAGTGGTAGTCGTGGCAAAGTTCCCATGATGTGGTACTGAATCGCTGATGTCTTAGCGTACGGCATCCCTGCAATCGCAAGGCACAGCATCGTGCTCGAGTTTCTCGTTGGACTTGAGTCTTACGCTCGATACTTGCTGTGTGAAAGGATTCATCTTTCTCGTTTGGCGTTTGTAGTTACAATGAACTATTGGTCTTGGACGTTGTCCCTTTTTATATGTTGACCAATATCGACGTGACCGTACCGTAGAGTGAAGTGATTGGGAAGCCGTACTCGCTTCTGGTATACGATTTGATAGACTTTCTCCAAGGGCCGGCTGATGATATGGTGTGTGGGTAAACGAACAATCTTGTTCGGTTCGTAGGTGGTCACTTTAAAATTTCAATCCTGTACAGACTGCAAGGCTTCTTTCGATACGCCAAAGTTCACCACTGACTGGTGAGATAATTGAGAGTCAATCCTTTCACTTTACATTCCGTGTGCACTTTTCCATGTTTGTCCCGGTATTCGTAGCCTTAATGTTTGGGACCGCCACTTGCAAAACGTAGAATCTTGTCGTCGGGATGTTCGTCCATCCAGGCTCCTAAACGGTCTCCTTCGATGACAGGGTGATGTTGACCTAGTCGATCCGTGTAGATGCAACTGTCCGTGTCAAAATACAGCACACGATCTCCTACGAGTTCTAAAGCATCGTACAGTTTTAAGCGAGCATGGGTTGTCATGTAAGCTGCAATGACGACATTTCCAAATTCGTCGGCTTCTACAAAGTCCAGTTCTTCTTCGTAATTGACTAAGATCAAGTCCTCACGAACGACGTCCACGTGATTCATGTATTTGGTTTTGTCGTGAATTATCTGGAAGTAGCGGGAAGGTTCTGTCAAATACACCGTCTTAGGTAAACACGGCCTTGTGCCATTTGTTTTCCACAAGCAATTTAACATCACTTTGGCAAACGATCGCCTTCCTTCGCTTTTCTCCACGTGGTCTAAAGTGATGCCTTCCTGCTCCCAGTATTTCGCTTTGAATTTCTTTTGGTCTTCGGGAGTGTGACACCAGGAAGGATAACCACTGGCTTTTTGTTTTAGTTTAATAAAGGTATCCACGCAGTCTGTGAAAATGTCTTTCTGAGTCTCGTCACACTTGTGGCATTTTTCTGTCTTGGGAAAGTGGTAAATTTCGTACACTTCTAACAGTTGGTATCCCAGGTCCAGAGCTTTAAACAATTCCACGCTGACCCACGTTCCTGTCAAGGCGCGTTCTTCGTGGGTGTGCTGACAAGGTTGGTCTTGGTTGCATGTTTCGGCACAAGTACGGCACAAGGGAAACATCAGTTTTTCTTGGCAATGATGTGGTAACATGGGATGGTACAAGTTCGTGGGAGGCAACACTTTGCACTTGATCAATCCTTCGTATTGGCGAATGTTGTCCAGGTCGATATGTTCCGTCAGCAATTGCGGGTGCCCTGCGGGAAAGTGGCAATATTTGCACACGTAAGGATACAGGGAACATACGCCCAAGTATTTGATTTCTTCTCCTTTCTCCTCGTCGGTTTAGTACAGCAAACAGGTGGCATTCGTCTGTCCGCCGTACAAACTGTGCCGCGGGTTCAGAGGGTCCACCAGGTTGTAACTTTCCACGATGCGCTTAAACTCGGGATCGGTTTTCAAACGGTGACCGTACTAATGTTTGCACATTTCTACCACGTGGTATCCTTGCTGTTCTAACTTCAAACGCCGCTGACATGTAGCCTGGTACAAGTCTTCCATGGTCCCTTGTAAAAACTGATTTTTAGTGCCATGTTGAGGGTAATAGATGGGACATCCGTGAAATAAGCACCCGTTAAACTTGTACACGATCTTAGGGTTTTCTAAGTCACAGCCATACACCGAATACGTTCCAATGGTCTTTTCACCTACTCCGTTGCGAGCGTGATGGATCCATTTGTCTTCTTTGTCGCACAAGTAATGTAACCAGCGTAGGGCTTTGACCGAGTATTGACGTTTGACAAAGTTCGTCGTTTGAGGACTTATGACAGCTAGGGTGTTTTCGGGCATGAATCGTTGGCGGTACACTAAGGAACACGCTTTGGCAATGGTGCAGGCTTCTTTCAAGGGATCGATCCCTCCGTGCTCCATGAAAAGTTCTCGAAATCTCGTTTCCTTCTTGCCTCTTTTTCTTCTCGCTGTTGCTGTTGAAGGAGAAAAGCTTGTTCTTCTTCTTTCTGCTGTTGTAAAAATTTCTCCAATTCTTCTTTCTGTGTCTGTTTAAAATCTTCGACCTGTGGTAAAGAAGGAGAATGTCGTGAAGGTATTGGTATCGGAACAATTTCTTGCGAAGAGAGAAAATCTACTAAATCCCAATTAAAATCGACCTCTTCTGGAAGTAGCCCTGTGTTAATTTTGGTAGCCGCTGCTATGCCATTGCTTCTCGTCTCCACGGCCGGTGCACCCCAATTCGTTGTCTTCCTAATTTCCGTCATGTTTCAAAAAACAATGTCGCATTCATTCACTGCGCACAGACGTTAGCTCACCTATAAAGGGAATGTGCCGTCACAGGTAACTCTCTTCGGATTGGAAGACAGACTCCGCGAAGTGACTGAATTTTGTAACGCGTTTTGGGATTGGTGAAAGAAGTCAATCCGTTTCGATCCGGTCTTCCACTATAAATAAACGCGGTTCACTTCATTCCCTTCACCTGTTCTCGTCACAAGATGTGGACAAACGTTGAATCCTCTGCTCTCGTGTTGTCGATGCTGTTCCGTACGGACTTACCCATGTATGTTAAATCATCATGGACCATCATCCGGATCACTGATACGACTGTTTGGAAAAGAAGATGCTATGTGGAGAGACAGGGCTGTCTGAAGCGAGTCCTCATCTACGGTCCAGAGGTTAGACAAAGTTTGAGAAAAAGAAGAAGATCAGTGAGATATCCTCTATGTTAACGAACTGGTGTTAACATAAAAACCAATGGCCCTTTTCAGGGCCACTATGTCTCGAAAAGATTTATTCTTTCTTGCATATATGTTATATATGTGTTATATGTCTCTGTCTCTCTTGTATTTGTCCCTACCTAAAGTAGCTGCGCGTATTCAGGTCAGCCACTTGCCTCATTGTTGCAAGTATCCAGTACCATGACGTCACCCACCTGTTCCATTCCTATTGTCGCTATACAGGCCCAATATTTTTTTGTCTCTATATAGGCCCAGGGGATTTTTTGGTCTCTATAGTGCCCCGGGGGTGGGGGGTGGGGTGGGTGGTCGATGGGCCTGTAATGTATTTTCCATTGTCTCTATAGTGCCCCCTTTCACTACTCTGGAACTTTGTAAACTATCCCTATGAAATTTGATACTTATGTAAGACCCTATTAGATATGTCTGTCGAGTAAAGGTTATGGAATTTTACCTGTGAAGAAGGGAATGAACTCTTCCGGTTTTGTCAAGGTCCCTTCCTCGCTAATGAATCTCTCAGGTCGGAACTCCTCTGGGTCACCCCAGACTTTAGGATCGAAAAGCACGGAGTCGATGTCTGGGATAAGAGTTGTTCCTTTAGGAATGTCAAAGCCCCGGAGTTTTGAGTCCACTGAGCATGTGTGAGGAAGGCTCACAGTGACAATGTTGCAAATTCTGAGAACTTCCATGACGAAAGCCTCCGTGTAGACCAAGTTCCGTTTATCCTGCAAAGATGGCAGGCGGTCTGTACCAACGATCTCGTTTATCTCACGAAAAACTCGTGCCTGTATATTTTGTTTGGCAGCAAGGTATAGAACTGCCCAAGTAATAGTAGTTGTTGTTGTTTCTGAACCGGCCACAAACAGGTCTGATACTGTTTTTATCAGCTGTTTTTCTAAAATATGAAAAAGACTTCTAAAAATGTATTGCAATGAGTTCTAAATTCTGAGATTTTAGAATAATACAAAATAAAAATCACTATAACAGAATCATAAATCATGCACGTTTTTTAAGCGCATAGTACCAGTGAATTTTACTTGCTTGTGTATATAATTCGTAAATGCCTGTCAATCGTAAAACTCAAAAAGTTCTTTAAAGTGAGTTGTTCAATAGAAGATCATATAAAAGGAAGGTAATGTGTAAATGTATTTTTTCACGTGAGAACTTATAACTATAATATGGAGAACTTTGCGATTTTGTATAAACATGAACATTATTTAGAATTCTAAAGTTTGAGACCTAATAGCCTTAGTTTTACGCACTTGTAAATGTAGAATCTTTTTGATCTCGATTGTTCTTCATTTCCAGCAGGAAGGCGTCGATGAAATCTTCCATTTTGTTCTCGTCGAAGTTCTCTATGTGCTTGTCAATAAGGTCGCCTATAAATCCTTCCACACACTTGACATTTCTCAACGTCTTTTTTACACGAAACAGATCTCCGGGCAGGCGCCGCAAGAAAGGAAAAAAACTGACTACATTTTTTGGTCCATTGTTTTCCAAGTTTTCGTCCAGCATTGTCATAATTGTTGCAAATCTTGGATCGTCATGCTTAAAATGTCCTCCAAATGTCATAGCATTGATGACATTGGATACGCTAACTTGTACAAGACGTTGAATACGGAATGGTTTCTCGTTTTGTTTCGCGATCTCGGATAAGAGTAAGGACACTTCCGTATGGATTTTCCCTTCCAGGCTCGTTTTTCCAAATCCAAAATTCCTCAGTGTTGTGAGGGTAAATTTTCGGTGCTCCTTCCAAAGCTCTCCGGAAGCGCCTATTATACCTATCAACGAAACATAAAGCTCTTAGCTGTTTATCAGCACATACAACATTATAACATACGATTTTTTGGTTTTGACAAGCCTTACCTTCTTTTTCCTACATTGGAACTGGTTCTAAATTTTATTATATTTGCTTGCAAAATATTTAAAAACCGGACCATTTCAAATGTTTGCATGGTTTTTTAAGGTACGTAAAGGTTGCTTGAATTGTAGATAATTGAAGAAGGGAGCCACCATGAAATTGTAATTAGGAAGGGGTGTAATCCTTCGCTCCGTCCCCCAGAGCACTGTGATTGGGTCAAAGGTCAAATGTTTAGAAAATTTAATTACAGCGACATTCAAAACTTTAATATGCAGTCATAGGAGAAAGACATATCATATATATTCATGGATTTTGTATTTTGACCCCTGAGCAGCTGTCTGAAGGAAGGGGTATGTACCTTGGCATGGCGAAGTTTTAATATGCGGCAAAAATCTTGGCAATATGCGACGGCGAGTAATTAGTTTTATTATTTATTTAAAGCTGATATTCGAAATGACTTGCAAAATACTGAATCTTTAGGTACGGGAGAAAATCATGGTTCCAGAACTATATCATTATGGTCTCTTACACAGTTATCCAATCATGTGCGAGACCGATTCGTTGGCCTAAGTAGTTAGAGCGTCCGCCTCGGATGCGGGAGGTCGCTTGTTTGAATCACGGCTGAATCATACCGAAGACTTATAGAATGGTACTAGCAGCTGCCTCGCTTGGCACTCAGCATTAAGAGGTCAGCGTTGGGACTGGCCGGCCTGGTGTCAGGATAACGTGACTGGGTGGGAAATAATGCCACATGTCAGCCGCATGATGCTCCAGTGATAGACGTCACAACAAACTGCCACACTGCAGACATCGTAGTGATATGACTCAAATTGCTGAAATTACGTTAAAAATCTAAATCACACACACACACACACACACACACACACACAATCGTGGCAATCATTGCATTAACTAGAGAGGAAACACTGATTATAATACAACGCCTTTACAAGATAGTATACAATGCAAAATATTTCCTATGCGACAAGACAGGAAAACGCATGATATAGGCAAAATGAATGTGAAATACGTACGTGAGTATTAAATAAAGAAAGGAAGAAACGTTTTCCCAGTAGAGCAAGCCTAGCAACGGGCCAGGCCCAGATATTAAGTTTTGGTCTGGCTTTATTTTCTCTGGATGGCTTGCAAAAAGAAAACAAAATGCCAGACCTACCTTTTTTCCATTTCACCCACTTCGACACTTACCTTGCCTTTCACCAATAAGATTAGTAAATAAGGAGTCGGGTCTGTCAGAGAAGTCTCCTGCACGTTTTACGAAGACTTCTTTAATGGCCTCGTACCCACTGATCACCACGGCAAGTTTGGGTCCCATATACAGCCGGTAGATGTCGCCATACTGCTTATGCAACCGTCTCAGAGATTTCCGCAAATCTGGATCTGCCGCCAGCTCCCATGCGTTACCTACGAAGGGGATGTGCCAGGGCCCTGGTGGAAGTTTTGCCCCGCCCTGGCGCTTGTAAATCCATAGTGTCAATATCGCTAACAATAGTAGTCCGATAGAAATCGGATTCAGATGCATGTCATATTCAGACGGCTCCATGTATCTCTACTAGAAAATTTATTTTACGATACCGAGCTCTACAATCGTGTAAATATATTTCGACGATCGAATGTGGACTAAACTGTGCATGCCTATCAGTCGAGATCCCGCTTTTTATACGCGATTTCAAAGCCATGTAACTAGGTCACTTGCTTGCTTGACCATCGCTGGCATTTATAGCATAGATCACGTTTGTTAGGTCATTAGGTAGGACGCAGCTACATGAACCGTCACAACAGAATAGAAAGTTAGAGATACCACAAATTGTGATAGACTCAAGTCTACGTAAAAATGATTATATAAAAACGAACATAAACATATACAGATCACAAACAAAAATAATAACAACTGCAAACAGAAACAAAAATAACAACACAAGTACAAAAAACACACCCACCCTGAATCCCACGTGGTTACACAGGTGCACATGATACTGGTAATCTACAAAGCACTATAGATTTTTAAAGCCAGATAATTGGAAAATGTCCAGGCAATGTAGATCATAAAGTAGGACGCGGCAATTCTACTACGAAAACAGTACATGACTAACATCTCAGCGGAACGAATTTTAATGGCAAATGTGCCTCTACGGGTAAAAGGGGCACTTTTGCAAGCTGTTGTTAGGCACCGTAAACTCTAATGAGTCCAGTTTGTACATAATTGACACAACGAGAAGATAGAAAAGGTTTTGCTAGGAAACAACAAGAATTTTAACTTTTAATTCCTTAACAACTCATTGGAACTTTTGCCTGAAGCATTCAAATGCATTTCACACTTAAATCCTTAAGTATTTCATTCAAAATAATTTCTTGCATGAATATTATGATATATAGGATAAGATTATATTATTTAATTAACCTAGTAGCAATACTGAGGTTACTATTTTATTCGAAGAATTGTTTGTTTTTTTGTTGTTTTTTTTTGTTGTTTTTTTTCTAAGTGTTTGGAGATGATAAAGCGACAGATGTACTGTTCAAGCTTGCTTTCGCCTTTCATTAGGAAAGAGACAAAGCCTCATGGAAGAAGATTATCGACAGTAAAATGATGAATGAAGTAACAACAGGATGGTAATATTTAAGACTCCACGGGAAGTATTTACAGTAATAATAACTTGTGTTTCACGAAGCATCAGTAGGGGGAATCAACAGGTCTTTCTGGAGGACCCGCCCCCCCCCCCCCCGGCCAAAGCCCCCTTCATCCAGGAGCAGGAAAATGCTGATTTTTTAGTTGCCGAAAGCCAATCAGAGCCTTGTATGTAAGCCTGCTTGCAGCAACAAAAGAAAAAGTAAATAGCTAAAGGAGATCAGCACGCCAAACTAAATGATACTCCAATGCGTTACCTATGAAGGGGATGTGCCAGGGCGCTGGTGGAAGTTTTGCCCCGCCCTGGCGCTTGTAAATTCATACTGTGAATATCGCTAACAATAGTAGTCCAATAGAAATTGGATTTAGATACAAGTCATGTTCAACCGGCTCCGTGTATCTGTACTGGAAAAATGACCCGCTTCTGGTTTCGCTCGTTCGATAACGAGGTTTACTATAGTTTGACGATCGAATGTGGACTGAACTTTGCATGCATATCAGGCGAGTTACCCCTTTTTATATCCGATTTCAAAGCCACGTAACTAGTCTCCTACGTTGTCAAGCACTATAGTGCATAATGAAAGATCAATCACGCCTTTTGGTTCATTAGGTAGGATGCGGGTATAATATTTAACTCCTTTTCTTAGCACACACACACACACACACACACACACACACACACATATATATATATATATATATATATATATATATATATATATATATATATATATATATATATATATATATATAAAACACGTAGATGGTAAACTTTGCACATAGCGCATGCAGTTTTTAAAAAAAAAATTGTTATATTAACATTTCTCTTTTTGTGAACCTGATTGGTCCAAGTAAGTCAATTAAATTCTTGAACAGCATTCACTTTCTGATTGTCTGCAATCGTGTGAATTTTCCTTTCCCTGCCTTCTGGAACCTTTTCTTATTGCTTTTACTATGACCATTTTGGCGGACATTTTTTTTTTTTTTAATCGATAAACTAAAGGATAATGGAAAAAAGCTTATGTCTGTCGGAAAATGGCCAATTTACCACACATAGGCTCGTTGCAAATAAAATTAAGGGTATCGGTCAATGGATAAAAGTCTTGCGGGGTATATACATCTGTAACAAACACTTCACTTTATGACAACCATGGATTGTTAACCTATAGGAGTCAATAAACTCACCTCTGTTGAGAGACGAATGTGGGCAAATGCCCGTCTCCCAACTGACGGGAAGTTCTCCAATAACAACCTTCTACCAAATCAGATATTGCGTATATCCTGTCACAGATACATTAATCCTGGAAATACTATATTCAGTAACATACGTTGTCTTGATTTGGTAAAACTTCGCACCCCTGTAATCATGCCCTCAGATGAATATCCAACAACTGGAATGCTATTTTTTTTCTGCCATTCACAATACTACATCCATAGTAGTGGAATTAACATACTTTAAGTTGAAACATCATAAGTATTCTAATCGAAGCCAATGTGTTATGGTATGTCTAACCTATATGTGGCCAACTCTGTGACATCACACAGGAATTTCAATCAGAGATACAATGTTGAAAAATGATGTTTTCTTTTTCAAGTGTTCCATTTATTTGGAACGACAGTTGCACTTTCAATTAGAAATTTTAAAATTCTTTTATCAAATATTACTGACAATAGAACTGCCTATTAATAATTCAGTAATCGTATGGAACAAATTTTTACGAGCAACAATTTAACGGTGCACCGACTGAGCATTAATAAACAAAATTGATTTTTCTTCTTTCTCTCTAAACTATTTACATGAAAACAAAAATATTATGATAACAGAATCTCACATGGGTCGCAAAAGTTGGAAATTATTTGATGAGTTTAATGAATTTATATTAAACCACTACCCGTCTGGGATCCCCTACGTATGATTTATTTTTCAGATATTCTGTGATATGATTTTAAAGGCCTATGGATATATGAAAGGTCACTCTAGAATAGATAACTCTTCGTGAAGCAAACAAATATTGATAGACACAAGTATAAGGCAAAATAACTATACTGAAAACAAAACTAAAGCATAACATATCCGGACAAAACAATAAAAACACATCCACATTTTAAGTAAAAATGTGCCCCGCCCATGTAGGTTGTACATAATACTGGTAAGATACAACGCACTGTGAACTTTTAAAGCTAAATAATAGGCAAATCTCTCGACGGCTTGAGTAAATAAAAACAAAGTAGGTGATTTAATAGGATGCCACTATGCTACTTAAAAACTGTACACGTCTAATACTTTAAGGGAAACATCATATCATGAAAAGGGACTCGTAACATCAAGAAAATGAACGTGTAAAGTAAATTCCAAACAAAACAAAAAATAAATGGCTTGAGCTCTTCTTTAAACTGGTCTTCATAAAGCACCACTCCGGTGGCTTTGTGGTTAGAGCTTCCGCCTCGAATGCGGGAGGTCGTGGGTTTGATCTCCGGCCGAGTCATACCAAAGACTTACAAAAATGGTGCTTACAGTTGCCTCGCTTGGCGATCAGCATTACGAGGTTAGTGTTAGGACTGGTCGGCCTGGTGTCAGGATAATGTGACTGGGTGAGACATGCTACATGTCTGCGGCATGATGCCCCAGTGATATACATCACTATAAACCACCACACTGCAGACATTGTAGCGATATGGCTAAAAAAAGTGTTATAACAACGTTAAAAATCCATATCACACACACACACACACACACACACACACACACACACACACATTACGCATAATGGCTCCACTGCATGTATATTGTAGTTTTGAACACGCACTGAATGAAGTACATTCCGCAGAATGAAGTACATCCCTTGGATTCAAATCATGGGCACAACTGCACTAAACCTTAATGATAAATCCACAATACAATAATGAAGTTTCAGAAATAATGCTTCGAAAATTATGTTGATGTGATCAGACCACAATTACTAATTCCGGTTCAGTACCCACGAATGTAGTCCCAGTCTATTTTTAGAGCATTTTTTCCTGTCTCTGTTGGGTGGTGATACAAGAGTTAGATTTAGGCATTCTTGGTATGGATTTAAAGGCAATTGTTTATTCTTTAGAATATGAGCTTATGGTGTGGTTGTCTGTGTGTATTTCGGCGACAGTGCACAATGAGTAATAAAGCCTTGGTGATGATCCGGAAGTGAAATCTGTGTTCCATTGCATGGTGTTTTGTTTACAATTCAGCCTCTCAAAAAAATGCAGGTCAACCCTTGACAAGAACTTCACCGTAAAGTCATCTTTGAAGGTATTTTAGATTAACATGTGATTTGTATTGATTGTCACACAGTGGAAAGTTCAGTACTGAGAAACAAATGTAGAGAATATATAGTAAAATTAATTGTGTTCTATGGCCTGATACCGTAACAATGGAGTTGTAATTTGCTTTAATGTAAGCGACCTTACATCCCGTTTTACAAACCTACTGTATTCCTGCTAACATTACAGACTGAAAGGCAATTGAACAGCAAAGTACTGGTATAGTTGCCGGTCAAAATTCTCTCTTAACCCAAGACAGTTTCAGGGTTTTAATGATCAAATGGCCTGTATTGATGTCGGAAAACAAAATACAAATCCGCTAATAATAAACAAACGAGACTCCGCAACATCCAGCTTTCCACTGTGTGGAAAATTATAATTTTGTTCAGCCAAAACACGTAGGTAAAATAGACTGACGATGATCTTAGTTGATCAATATTCAGAATTTCAGCATCTATTATTACCATTCTTTCATGAACATGTAACTGTTATGGTAGTTGTGCCTTGCACAATTGAACGTCCACACCTTTTCATAAAGATTACCTCAAATTGTAGCATCGCTTATATCACTGAAAAAGAGTAACTCATGAGCGCGTGGATCCACATAAATGAAACAGCTATTACTGAATACCTGAAATGTTATCTGGAAGAATGCGATTTGGTCGAAACAATGAATAAAGCAAAATCTGCATCTAATATGTTTGGGAATACACAAGGATTAAAGTGACGCTAGGCACGATTTGCACTGTGTAAGTACTGTACATTAGAGCCTAGACTCCCGGGTAAACTCTAACGGTCCCTTGAATTATGAAGTCTTCTTTTTACCTTTATTTAATTTCGTGTTGGATAAATCAGAAAATATGCACACGCAAATGTTATGTAAATTTAATTTAATTGTTTGTCCGTTAGTTTTAATTTTTTTTATTCCATTACATGTTATTGTAATGTAACATTGTTTGCTGGACTTGACCTTGTCCGCGGATAAGCCGACCTCCCTTCTTCAACGCCTTTATTTTTTCTAAATTATTCGGCTTATAAGGGAGTATATACGGGTATGTTATTCTCCGTGATATAAGTAATTCAACGAGTATGTTTTTCTTATTCTTTTATTTACTATTACACAGTTACGTCTCTAATAATGAACCAGTATACAACTATCTTCTACATGTAAACTGATCTTAACACCTGCTCTATTCTAACTCTACAGTCTCCAGTCTTCGTGACCCTGCCTTCTCATTTCAGATCATACACCCCCACCCCCATTAGCCTTATAATTAGTTACAGTGTTTTGTCTCTAAAATTTATAAAATTGGGAATATTTTACCAGTCTCAAAATGCATCAAAAGCCCCGGCCAGCTGATGCGTTTGATTCCCTAGGCACATCAAATGAATCCTTATGTTCATTGTTTCTGGTGTCGTCTGGTCCTCCACTGTCAATACTCGAACCTAACCCGAAAATTGGTTAGAGATTGCCTTCGTGCAGTTATTTTCTCTTGTTTTGAGTATTTTCAATAATACACAAAAGAATCTTAATATATCGTCAGAATCAGGTTTCCAAATTTGACTACTTGCCTAACGTCAAAACTTTCGTTGGATTCCACGAAAGACCTGGCAGGTATTGAGGAAACGAGGCTGACTCCAAGATCAAAAGTAGCAGATGATACTTTCAATTGACTTATATTTTATAAACTGCTTGTCGATTATTTTCACAATTAGAATAATATAAAAACAGTGAAATGTGCCAAAGTTTGAATATTCTATTCCCTAATTAGAATAGATATGTTGTTATGATTAATATTTAAATATAAAAATTTGTTATGTACTGGGATGGAAATTCGGTAATGTAATACATATAATACTTTTACTCTTCATAACTAACGTCCAACATGGTGGATTACATAGCTGGTTGAGGGTGCACAACAGCACAGCCTCTACAGTTAACGCGCAAATATCCACATCAATTTCTTTGCAAATACTGTGACTGTGAAATTCCTGAAATAAATGGGTCTGGGCTTTTATATAACCGCATATGAGAATAAATAAATTCAGCTGTTAGAATTTTATAAAATTTAAACAAATGTACAAAAATGCATAACAATTCTGATTTTCCTTCTAAAAAGAAATATTGAATTATAAATTTAAAGGTCTTCTGGCGGAAAAGAAAATCTCTCTCTCTCCAGTGTGACAAAGCTGTACAACATGAATGACATAGCATTCATGTTTCAATTACACTGTTATATAGTTTATTGTGACGAACTGTACAAACTATGTTTTTTGTTAGTAATTAAAGAATAAAAAACGCAAAGGAATTCTTTTAACAAATAAACTAAGAGAAACAATGTGTAACAGTGTGAATTTTGTAGATGTCATAGCAACACATAACTGAGTGAACGTTGCAGGTGTCAGCGTGACATATAGCCATTTAAGCTGATGGATGTCACTATGTTACGAACCGTGTTAAATCCATTGCAGGTGTTAAGGATACGATATTTTAATCGGACTGAATGAGGCATGAAGAAAATTTTAATGAGCTTCGTCCGATAACTATATCAGATTAATGGAAGCTTAGGCTGATTGTCAAAAAATGCCAAGATTGAAATGTTCTAGAAACAGCGTTTGTACTTGCTGACAATTTAGTCATAAGTAGAAATTTTGCAGAAATAGGTTTATTAATGGAAGCCCGAAGCATGTGAAATTTTCCAAACCTCGATAGGCGTGTATTAATTTTCGCGGTTAAAAAACCCCCCTAAAATCCTGATTGACTAAGTAACGGCTCGGGGTGGGTTTCTCAGGTGAAGTTTCGTGTTTATAGTTGTCTTACGCCATAAAGTTTTTCAGTCTAGGTGATACCTTGACTCCATGGAAATTAGGAAGTATTTTTCTCGTTAAATAAATGTCCAAGGGATGTGCATCGGAAGTCTTGTGAGACGAGTCTGTAAAAATGATAAAAGGGCTGAAGGTACCGTATCTTAGTTTCATGCGCATTTTCTTTGATATGAGTCTGAATATGATTGTTTGAACTCATGAATCTTAGTTCCAGGCATTTTTTTCCCCTTGATTGGAGTCTGAAGATAATTGCCGACATTCATTTGTCTTGAATGTTATATGACTAATGTATTCTAAAAATTTCGTACATTATTTTCTTGATAAGAATCTTGAGATGATGGTTTCAATTTATTGGTTTATATGTCATACGAATCATGTATGCAAGGAATTGATATTGTTAGGTCTGTAGGAAATGATGTCATCAAATTGTTAGTTAGCAAATATTGTAGTTAAGACAAGAAGTGGATTTCGTTATTTCATTGTATAATTAATTTTAACCGAGAATTGATCGTATTAGCATTACAGTACCTGTGGGCCGACACTTAGTACAGATAGTAATTAAGAGTCCACACGGCAGGAGCGTAATGGCTTATTAAATAACTAGACTATGCTATAGATTAGTGACTCTATACAGTATCGTTCAAAAATATATTAATATTCCTGCACTGAGTTGGAATTTATATGGTATGAAATGCCAGGCTGCAACCTGAGAACCACATTAGCTGTTAGTGTCCATTTTAATTACAATGTAACGATATCTGACGTAAGGAGAGAGGAGATACTGTTCTATCCAAGAAGTAGACCTAACAAAATATTTAGGTTGCATATTTATCTATTTTAACAAGGAGATAGTTGCACACAATAACACATCGGGAGAACTAAAAGTAAGACGATCCATATTGCAACTGAAGAGGCTGGAGGAAAGAGAGAAGTCTTTGTAGGCTGAAGCACAAGGGAGCCAGAGGGATAAATCGACCCCAAACTACTACTGTTAAATCTGGAGTGACCCGCAGCCAAGTCATCGGGTTATGCAGTCATGCTTGGCAAATGAGTTCGAAAACGCTCACTCGATTTTATGACAAAATTTGACATATCTGTGTAAACGGGACTGATAATTGCATTTTCTAAATAACTTTTAGTAATTATTTTCATATAAAAGTGTATCCTTCAAGTGTCTTGTACAATTTCTTTTTGTTTATCTAATTCATTAAATTGCTATATCTTTTATACGGGGCTCGTGTTGTTCTATTCTGTATCTCTGGTCAGATCTCCATTTATTCCATCCATTAATTTCATATTTTTATTATTCACTTGATCATGGACAATAACACCGAGGTCAATCATTCTCTAGATAACGATAACCACCTCAACCACCACCACCACCACAACGTAACACAATGCTAAACGGCGCATGTAATTTTGAAATATCGAAAGAAGAAAAAAAAATGAACACAAACTTATAGAATCTGCATTCTGTTTGATGTGATGTAAAACGGGATTGAATTACCGGTTTAATTCTTTAATCGGTAGACACACAATGTTCCGACTGCGTGTATAGAATGATTACTTTATTAACAACTGAATTAACTTTAAGGTTTTGTAACGTCACTTTATAAATTTAAGAGCAATGAATCTCAATTTAGCTTTAAATAAAACAGATGTGCACACAATATAAAACGTTTGCAAAAAAGTTAAATAAAACGAGTGAAACAGTAAAGTTTGGAGGCTACTTAACCCATGTGTTATACAATGTTCCTTTCTTAAAGGTTTAGACAGTTGGTGTTGTTGTTTCTTTTATAATGTAGTTTTATTTTGTATAATGTAGCCTTTCAGAAAGTTTAAATAAGTCTTTGGGGTCATTGTACGTCTCCGTAATTATTACCAACATTATGAAATTAAGACTAATCGAAACACTTGTTTTAATTCAGTGCCCTTCCGAAAGACTGAGTAAGGAATATACTCAATTTTTTAAAAATGTTATTAATTTAATCTTTTATCACCAAAATAAGAAATAGTTTCAATCTGCAAATATCTAATGATCTAGCCTAATCTCCTATTCATAAAAGGTCAGTTTAAGCCCTTCGTACAATGTATACAGCGCTCTTTAACACGCAGCTGTTAACAATGTCAATTAATAAGCCTGTATCGTCATTTAGGTATCAGTATTCAACAAAGGCACTCGACGGGTCACGCGTGCAAAACATTAAGTCTGAATTTATATTCTTCGACTAATTATCATATGGTATTAACGCCTGGAGATCGTCAAGTGTTAAACCCTTTATAACTGTATTTGACACGTTAAATGCGTGTAAATATACAAAATGCTAAAAGTATATCAGCAATACACAATACAAAAACCTTTAATAGACAATGTACCATCTAGTACTACAGGAAAATTAGAAACATTACAGATAGAACATAGCCCAGAAAACATGGACAATATTTTTACAGTTTATCTTTACGGTTTGTATTTTATATTCAGCAGGATTTAGTAACGGGCTTATAATTATATCTTACATGTTATTCTTATAAAGTTAAAAGAAGTAATATTATGTTTGGCATGGCAAAATAGCGAACCCATGACCTTCCTTAATAGTTCAATTCACATCATGCATCCGTGTGTTCTATATAGTCAGAAAGCTGTGTATCAGTATCGGACAATATAAATTATGTGGAAAATGGTCATTATAGGAAATAAATCGTCAAATACAGTCAAAAATGCCACAGAGGAGGAAATAATACAAAGAGTAAAAAATATGCACCCTGTGGGAATCGAATCGAACCTGGGCCTTGGATTCAAAAACCTTCCCATTATCCGATTTTGGATGGTATTAGAAAGGCATTTATTTCTAAGAATTTCTTAGTGATAGTCAAATCAGAATATTGTAATAATTTTGTTACGTGGGATCGTGTATACACGATAAAAAAAAAAAAAAAAAAAAAAAAAAAAAAAAAAAAAAAAAAAAAAAAAAAACTTTGATTAGTAAACTGCGCAGCAATTTACAACAACTGATATTAGTCAGTAGTTCTCATACATTATAGAACAATCAGTTGTGTACTGGGGGGGGGGAGCGGACGGTCTTGCTTATTTTGTTACATTTAAAACTCCTTTTAAAACATCAAACGTTGGTTAATGCTTGTAAAATCTTTTAATTTGCATCTACCGCAAAACACTTTAAAGACTGCTGGTCGAAAAAGAAAACACTATTAGTTAATAGTTGTTGCATAATGCTTTTTAAGTCTCACAATTATCGTACACCCCAAAAGACTAAAAGACACCTCATACCGATAGCAAAACTCCCACCATTTACGAGTACTCTTGTCTATTATTTCTTAAAAGCTTTCATAATTATCACGAGATGAGAAATGCCTTGTAAGTCTTTAAGTTAGCATATACTGTAAACACTCGAAATACTTCATGTCGACCAATCAAAACATGTACAACTCGTCCTTTTTATTAATAATTGTTTAAAGGTTTCATAATTATTTTGTATTAACCAGTATTTATTTGAAACAAAATTAATTATAACGATTGCACTTATTTCAGCACAATGAAAGATAAAGGCCAAAATATCTTGCGTTTGGGAGGGGGTGGGGTTGAATCGTCTATCTACTTAGGGCCGAAGTCTTATGGCTGATGTGTGGAGGGCCGAAACGTCTTGCTTATTAGGGGCGGAAAAGTCTATCTAGTTAGTGCCGAAATGTCTTATGGCCGAAAAAATGTCTTATGGCCGAAATGTCTTGGGCCGAGATCTTAAGGCCGAAATGTCTTAGATCCAAGATGTTACTTTCCAGATTAGTTTTAAGGTTGCACTTGGTCAAACTTTTCAAGACATTGTCTTTCGATGTGTCCTACCAGCTGGCTAAAATTGTTTGTATACTCTCTATTGTTCTCATATTTCTCCACGCGTAAGTTCCACGACCACATCCATTAAAGCTTCTTGTGTAGCCTCTTCCTTGACCTCGATTCGGAGGAGGCCGGGTTGTTATAGAAGCAATTTCACTTGTTAAAAGCTCGATTCAGTTAAGGTTTGAATCTTGTCATCGCTCTGAGTACCATGATTCAAGGTTTCCATTCTTCATTTTACTATCTTGAATAATTGTTCAAAGGATTTTGGATAATTTATCATAACAATAATTTTAGCCATGGCCTCGGACATTTTATGAAGTGTTCCATTATACAGTTGGTCATTTTTATTCTACCCCTCATGCGTGTGGCGGGCTAAACACTGCATTTTATTTCCGTAATCGTCCACACTTTCGCCATCCAGTTGTTTCCATTGAAATAATTCAGAAAAAATACATTCTCTTTATATCCTCCAGGCAAATCCTTCAGTTTCCTTATAAGTGGATCATACGATGATTTTTCTTCTTGATCAAGGTATTCGAGATAATCAGCCTCCCCCACCCCCACCCAGGCCGGGAAATGGAACTTTCATCACAAACAGTTACATTCAGAGTGTGAATTAGGGATTCTCGACAGATGATATTGAAATTTCAACCACCGCTGTGTAATTCAAAATATACACTGTAAAACGTCGTCATAGGAAATAGGACTTTAAACCACCACTGTATGATTCAACATATAAAATCTAAAATCTCGATCTCGAAAATGGAACTTTAAAGACACGCAATTTGATGCAACACGTAATATTAGATTTCTCGCCATACGACATCGAAATTTAAACTGCAACTTTCTCATTGGACCAGCTTTTGTCCGCTACGGCTCCTCATATGCCTGTGCTGGGAACTACCGCTTTTCAGTGCGGCAAGACAACTCCGGGAACTACCGCTTTTCACTACGGCAAGGCAACTACGGGAGCTACCACTTTTCACTACGGCAAGGCAACTACGGGAGCTACCACTTTTCACTACGACAACACATCTCCTTGAACTACCGCTTTTCACTACAGCAACACAACTACTTTTACGAACTCATTACGTGAAATAACATTTTATCAAGGTATTGAGATGGACTGTTAAGATGCTTGTTTTTGATATGGAATAACATTATAATCTTTTTTTAATTATAAAATACTGTTAACAGTTGTTCTCCCAAAGAAATTGGATTTATATACAACTCAGGTTCAGAAGACTCATTCTATCTGAATAACAAAAACTATCTGCTTCTGGTTTAAAAATCTGACCACAGCGTGCTCTACATTCGTGTGCATATATTTCAGCGCTATAATAGGTACTGAATGAACTTTGCATGCCTATCAGGCGAGTTAACGCTTGTTAAATGCGATTTCAAAGCCACTTAAATATGTGCGTTTCTTGGTAATCTAGAAAGCACCGTGAACTTGAAAAGCCAGATAATAAGAAAAGTCCCTCGACTGACTGAGTAAATAAAGACAGTGTAGATCATGGAGTAGGACGCACCTATGCTACTGGGAAAATTCTCACATAGCTAAAAGATAATGGGAGCGATGAATCATGGAAAATGGACCTCGTAACATAAAGAAAATGAACATATTCCAGACAAAACTACATAAATAAGAACAGATTGTTATTTTAGGAAAGTCCCAAGAGAGGACGCTAGCTTAATGGCATGTAAGAAAGTTGTGACTGAGTTTAATTTGCATGAAATGTGTGAAAAGGAAGGAATTAGCTTGTTTGTTACATATCATTTTTATTGCACTTTGTTTACAAGGGAATACTTGACCATATTATTTTGTAGATGACACGATGGCGTTGTTTGGTGTAAGACAGAAAAGTCCAATGTTCTTACTGCAAATAAGATAAAGTTTTATAATCGCATAAAGAAGACTGTAATTAGAAAAAGTGTACAGTAATTACGGTAGGAATAGGTAACTACTACATAAGGAATATATTGACCAAATAAAGCTGAATGGAAGAACTTGACATACATACATACATACATACATACATACATACATTCATACATACATACATAACTATAGGAGGCGAAGATGAAATATAAATATGTTTATTATGTATGAAAAATACCAATGGAAAAGTAGGGCATGTCACTTTTGAGATTAGATTTCACAAATTTAGTATATTTCAATGCAAAATGAGTTAAGGTTGTTAAAAGTTTAAACAAGTCATATTTCATCAATTGAATATTATAGACCCAGATGTTAGCAGTGTGTTTTCGTAATGAAAACACTTAGTTCAGAGGTACGAACTTTTAAGATGCGTTATGATACTAACTGTACAATATCTAATGCTATTTATTAGGTGACTTTTTAAAAGAAACATGTTGGACAAACCCGTCAGTATGTATCTAAACGCATGAACAAACATAGATTTGACACAAATTATCGCTCTGTCGTTTTCATCTCATGCCACATCACAGTTTAATCATGACTTTTATAATTTATTGGAACTGATATCATTAATTCTGAAACATAAAGTCTGTTAGAAGAAACACATTGGATTCACCATCTGGAGACTATTTAAATTCTAATATTCAGTATGAACTTGATTCGGAACTTTATTGTATTTGGTCACTTCTTCTGTTATTGGTAAGGGTTAGTGTTATATATATTTAATTTATATCGAGTACCTGACGTTTGTCATAATTGTGGTTGAGGGTTGTGAATGGAGTTGATGCCTTCATGAGTTTTGTCATACCTTACTTTGAGATTATCGAGAACTCATTCAAACAAATTCTGGATTGCATCATTGTGGTACATCAGAACATTCAAGACCACTGAAATTCATTTGGAACATTCTATTTTGGATTTGTGATAGGACATCTAGGATTCTTTGGAACTTAATTCACAATATTGTAAGTGTATTCTATATTTATTTCATATTGTATTCAAGGGAACTAAATAATTTGTTGATTTTACTAAATTTCTTGGTATCAGTTCATTTCTGTTACATATTTTACGACCTAGATTCACAACGGTTAGAAATACATTTTCAATAACTGGGCAGAACCCGCTTAAATATATTTTGTCAGAAAGAAAGTGAACGAAAATATAGGGTTCTCTATTATTAACTTGATGGATGAGATTGTAAAATTAAATGTGCATACATCAGCCTACTCTTTCCGACATCGATACAGTCGAAAGGAAGATAGAGAGTGAAAAGACAGAATTTCCTAGGTCAGTCGTGCAAATGTTACAAAGTCAGAGCATATGGGTACATCATAAAAACAAAGACAAACGTTGTGTTTAATGCTGGCCACTTTCGTGACTTTGTATTGAACATAAATGATATTAGTCAACCAAAAAGTTGCTCTGTATTTACAGCATAACATAACTATTTGGACAAAGTCTATAGAGTAAACGTGCTAAGAAATTGAACAATGAGACAGTGTATAATACAGAAATTTTTTGAGGCTGCAACCGCCGTAAACATGAATGTTATATACTGAGCAGACTCAACCTAAACTATGTATTTACAGCAATATAACTGTTCGAACAAAATATATCAAGTAAAGGTGCATATAAAAGAACGAGACTGTAGAAACTTTGTGAGAGATTACTGCGGATGCAACCGCCTAAAAACCGAACAAATGGAGAAAACAAACAAAAACAAAAAACAAACATATTATTAACAAGATAGCATATAACAATTATATACAGGGAGGTATGATGGGGTGGAGCTGGGAAAAATTTCAAGAGAAAAAGAAAACACGTCCGCACACCCTAAGGAAATTTGCTCAGCTCACGCCAAAGTCGTTAGCAGAGAGAATCCCTCCGCGAGCAGCCGGTGCGAAAGCATTGCGATTAGCTGGGCAGAACACGTGATTAAAAACTTTAAATATATTGGCCCTTGACAGCGCGTTACCCGACGAAACTGGCGGGAAATTGTAGACCCAATCACACCTCCCATAAATGTCCTTACGCGAGCATAAATCGTTTTATGTGACGTGTTCTTACACATGTAGAAGAGGGGTGCAAGTTGTTGTCAGAAAGAAAGTGAACGAAAACACAGGGTTCTGTATTATTAACTTGTTGGATGAGATTGTAAAATTAAATGTGCATACACCAGCCTACTCTTTTCGACATCGATACAGTCGAAAGGAAGATAGAGAGTGAAAAGACAGAATTTCCTAGGTCAGTCGTGCAAATGTTACAAAGTCAGAGTATATGGGTACATAATAAAAAAACAATACTCTAATACTAATGGCGCAATAATACGCATATATAAACAATCTTCTCTGTTTTCCGTTCCCCCTTCCCTCTCATGCATAAGGGACAAAAGAAATCTGGAGTGAGAGGGAAATGAACTTGGCCTAGATCAGTGGTTCCCAAACTTTTTCGGGTCACCGCTCCCTTGGTTATCCGCAGCGTCCGCATACCTTACCGTGTAAAAATCATTATTCATCTTTAGCACCCCCCCCCCCGGTAATCCCACCGCCCCCAAGGGGGCTGTACCGCCAACCTTGGTAATCACTGGCCAAGATGAAAACATTGAAACTGAACTTATAACAAGTAATCTACAAGAATATGGTTCGTCGTAACGGTATGTGTATACTTTCCTTGGAATTTATCTAGTGTTTATATGATCAATAATACAAAGTTGCAATAACCGGTCAATACTATGCGATAAATTTATTAGTTACGTGGCACACATACTGTAATGTATTTAACGCTTTGTTGTTGTTGTTGTTGTTTCTTAAACCTATTATAATGTTCGAAAAATCGATCATCATTAATTATGTATGAAAATGTCCAAAGGCCGACCCAACTCTCTCTCTCTCTCTCTCTCTCTCTCTCTCTCGTGGCTATTTTATTCAAACAAATAATTCAAAGGCATAGGAAAGAAAAAGATGCAGTTTTCGTGACCAGGTCGTGAACTTCGAGCATCAGTATTATATAAAAAAAATATGATAACGAACTTGAAGTATGAAAGGAAGATCAGAATAAGAACAATTCAAAAGTACAGATTTTATTCATTATGACTTCAAAAGTTGACAAGAAACTGGAATTTACGTCCCTAATTGTTGTATAGCTCATCGTGCTTGTGACAAGTGTATACAAGAGCCTATGTATTTTCATTGTCTAAATTACATCATGATTCCAGGAGAACAAGAAACAAATCTTTCGTAAACCCCAAACTCTTACCGATTTTGCCGAAATGAAATGATTTTAGACCTTATTGACGACACTTGGCAGCTTAGAGAACGCTTAGCGTTACGAGACCTGTCATCGATATGCTACAGTCAGGGGGCAGGGGCCAGTTTTTATGTACAAATTTAATGCCGCAATCAGTGACCTAGTACAAAAAAATCATAAAAAAATCAAATACACAAGTGAGGTCAAGAAGGTCCATATTTTTAGATACCTATATTAAAACAAAGCATAAGAATATTATCCACTTAACCAGAGAAGTCAGTGGCAGTTCATAGCAGAAGACGTTTATGCACCCCAACCCCAAATTTATACCTGCAATTTTCATGTCCGAAGGTCATTTTTGACACCATGTGATGCTCACAGTGCAAACACAAGCCCTTTTCCTAGATGATAATTCTGCAAAACAGTGTGTACTAAACAGGCTGATGCAGTTGAAAATAATTGTCATCCAAGCCGTTTTTGAGATATTCTACTTGCCCCAAACCCATGTGTTTACTGCTATGGGAGGCTAGCTCTTCTTCCTAGCCAACTATTGGTATTTCACTATCAACATACTGCAGAGTAACTATGGAAGGCTTACATGTCTGACATCAATTTCAAGAACAACACAAGCCCGAAACACCTAGTTCACAAATATATCCATATCTTTAATTAGTAAACAATAATAGTTGAAAAAGTCACACCATAGCCTTAAGTTAAGAAATTTGCCAGGGGCCAATTTACAAAACTATACTCTGCCACCTCAGGATCCCAATTTCTCTGGATAAGACGGGCAATGTCCTATAGTAACGATAAACGGAGCCAAAGTCATTTTATGAATGTGAAACCAGTGCAATTTAAAGAGTCCCTGAGTTATTTAACTATGCCTTAGAGCACGTAATCTTCCCACATTTGTTTGAATTTCGCTGCTACGACCCTGACGGTATTCACACAGAACAATATGAAGCATTCTACGCCTGGAACTAACTTCACTCGTCAGACCCTTTTGATTTTTAAGAAGAAATGTTGAAATATTGTCGAGCCGATGTAAACATTTTAAACCGTTGTTGTGGAAAATTATTTCTAGATCACGGGGAAATTGATCCTTTAAAGAAAATTTCTGCCACTGCAAAAACGTAGATTAGTCTACCGAAAGAGGTTCATACCTGAAAACAACTTACGGTATCTTTCATACCCTCTCGATCATATCTCTCGGTTATCTGTCGGTTCTCCATCAAGGCTTTGCGCTGACTCCATTTTTTGTGAGAAAGTGAAGACAAATGGATAAAACTTGCTAGGAACGGTGTAGAAAAGAAAATTGGAAACCTTTCTATGGGTGGTTGGGATATACAAAACTCAAAGATCATCAGCAAATGTGAAGGATTTTTTTTTTTTCTTAACGGATGCCTTATTTGTTTTTCTCAACGAGACTTGAAAAGTCCTTTCTCACAGTTCACCATGGAAGAGTTGTTCAAGCAAACATACCAATGACGCTTAAATTTAGAAAGTCAAGGACACATGTTACAGAAATGTGGGAACACGATTTCGTTCGACGATTCAAAACCGATACAAATTTAAAAGCATTGCAGAAAATTATAACATTGTAGTCATCGAACCCTTAAATCCACAATCTTTTTTTAGGCTGGACCAATGCGGTAGGCTTGCTGCAGGACATGGACGAATCTCAAGAACAAATCAAATATATTAAAGTGTGTTCCTTGTATCATTTGCCGTGCAAATATGCTCGATTTTCTACCGGTTAAATTAAAATGTTGACAGAACACATCGACGTAGAACACAGTCGTCAGTACCAACGTTTAATCAAATGGCAAGTTTTACTTCGAAATAATTTGTACCATACTGTGTTGCTTCATCATTGCCAAGGCAAACCGATGTTTCTTTTACGTGTACTGAGAGGTGTAATCAAGACCAACCTTGTCGCCATGAGGATCAAGAATGTGCTTTGACAGTAACGTGGAAGAGTGATGAATTGTTTCATGCTCTGGATTGCGGATATAGCTTGATAAAAGTAAATGAAATTTGACCCTTTCCTACCACAAAATAATACCGAAAGGACGACAAGTCGAGTACAGAAATTTTTCAGGCTAGGTCAACGAATTCCTAAAATTGAACCAATAAGCTACAGGCTATCCTTCTTGACGTCAGATTCCAGAAGACAAAGGCAAATTCAAAGAACGGTACCGAATTCAAGAAAAGGCATCACTTTGGAACATGTGGCAAAGAATATAGGAAGTCGATAATTTCCTAAAGTGACGCTAAATTGTTTGTGGAGAAAACTAGCGCAAGACCCAATATTACGCAAAACGAAATACTTGGCAGAGCCAAGTCACTACTTTGAACTCATGGATGAATAGACGAAAAGTCGTAAAACACTTGGAAATCATCAGTAAGGATTTGATTTTCGTGCATTAGCGAAGAAGCGGTAGAGTTGCACCCTCGACGAGTTTGGAAATGTCATCATCGCAGCGTACGTGAAAATTAATGCCCGTTTAAAATTGAATGATACATCGGAACATTAGGAGACTGAGTTTCATGTGGATCGATCGCCCTGGTAGCAATCACCCAGGCATTGAAGACGACTGTTTATGAGCATGAACTTAACGAACATCCCGAAGACACTACTGTAACGTTTTGCTAGCGGTGACCCCAAAGATTATGGTTACCAATACAGAGACCCAGTGCGTCACTAGGGTTGGTATCACCCAGTGCGGTAACTTATGGTGTCACCCGCATGGACCTCCTTCCTGCACAAAAGTTCAATTTCTTTTTAGACAGTAATGTGCGGAAACTCATGGTGTCACCCCATGGACCCCCTTCCTGCAAAAAAATTCAACGTTTTATAGAGTCATGTGCGGTAACTCATGGTGTCACCCCCATGGACCTCCGTCCTGCACAAAAATTCAAAACTTTTATAGACAGTCAGTTTGGTGTAGCCCCCTTTGATGGTGTCATCCGGTGCGGCCCACACCCCCCGCACTCCCATGTGACGCCACTGCAGAGACCGATATGAGGAAGTGAACACCAAATTCAAAATCAAAGGTGTGTGTGTGTGTGTGTGTGTGTGTGTGTGTGTGCATGTGTGAGTGTGATTTAGATTTCTAACGTTGCTTTAATCATTTTCATCATATCACTACAATGTATGCAGTGTGGTAGTTTATAGTGCTGTCCAGCACTGAGGCATCATGCCGCAGACATGTAGCATGATGTTCCAACCATCACATTATCCCGACACCAGACCGACCAGTCCTAACACAGACCTCTTAATGTTGAGCGCCAAGCGAGGCAGCTGTTATTATCATTTCTATAAGCCTTTGGTATTAGTAGGCCAGGGTTCGAACCCGCAACCTCCCGCATCCGAGGCGGAAGCTGTAACCAAGTAGGCCACCGGAGCGGCCAAAATCAAAGAACTGACACTAATCTATCAATCTTGTCAAGTAGTCAATTTTGACGTCTTAAAAGAAGCTTTCCAGTCAGGACATGATCGAGACTTTCGTCAGAAAGCACCGGATTCACGCCAAAGGTTACCTTTGCAAAATCACCAAATTGTCAGTCGACACTTAGAAATATCTATCAGATCGTCTACCAGACCACAGCCCATTATCTTACTGTCCAGTATAAACAAATTCCAGCAAATAAAGAAACTTCATTGAGAATAAAACCTCCGTCCTATTAAGATGAACAATTCAACAAAAGACTGAATGAGGAATCAACTCTAGACTCCATGTTCAATTTTGAGTACAACATACTTTCGCCGATAATGATGAATTCAGCACAGCAACCGAGTGAGGGACCCATTGCGGACTCCATGTTCATTTAACTCGAGTGCGATGCTGTGATTTGCGACCTGTGCAATGCCGTATCCTGCGATGTCAGCGATGCAGCACGACCTTACGAATCCTCTACTAGTGATGCCGTTTGTGTGCCATGTCGTTCTGCTGGCGTAAACGATGCATGCCGTGATACATCTTCCTTACTGCGTTTACCTATATGAATCTCATCCATACACTCGCAAGCCACTCTGGATAACATTAGCTCATCGATATGTACCAATCAAAGAAGAATACATGTTTCTTGTGGTTTGCCTGTCTACTGTGACTTTGTAAGTCTACTCAGTTCCTACAAATAATGGCCCAAAGATCTGGATCAATTAACCACCACTAAATCTTCAGCCAGATCCGATTTTATCTACTTGGAACGAGAAGACCAGGTACCATGTTTCAGTTGCGGTGTGAAGATCCACAACTCGGAGTATAAAGAGTTATTTTTTCTTGAACACGCCAGATGGTCTCGTGCTGTTTCTACCTTCCTTTGGTCGGTCATGATTATTTTCATCATGGATACTTTAGAAACTGAATACGTAATTTACCTCCATTTACAGAGAGCTTGCACAGATTCAATTGAAACCAAAAGGACAATTGGATCTTTTCGGACATAGACGTTTTCACCAGTTG
Source organism: Megalonaias nervosa (assembly GCA_016617855.1). NCBI lineage: Eukaryota > Metazoa > Mollusca > Bivalvia > Unionida > Unionidae > Megalonaias > Megalonaias nervosa. The sequence continues at coordinate 63,700 of JAECUM010093367.1, forward strand.
TACCTGAATACTATAAGGGGATTGATTATTTTGAAAGTGTTCAAGTGGCCGGACGTTGATCTACTACCCACATCGAACAAGATTTTCGATGCCACGACGTCTACGTACGACATTTCAGTCGTACACAGAATTCCAGAGGACAACGACTTATAAGATTACAATGGCATGTTAGGAGAAGAAGACTAAGAAATTAAACTTTGATTCACGTGAAGACATCATCGTAATGCTAGTGTTATTTGCATTTCTCAAAATTTATGTCAACAAAGTAAACCGCAGCACCATCCGTTTCGATGTCCAGTATGCGGTGTTGTTAAAATGTCCAAGAGATAAATCGTAAATGCAGGTGTCAGTTAAACAGTGAGGAACACCTTGGCTGAATGATGCGTATTTCTCACCGATTTAAAACCTACAACTCCCGATTATTTGAGATTTCGTACTAAATGGTTTAAGAATTGGTGCCAAAAGGAGGGCCTATCAAATTTCCACAGTCCATACAAAATTTGATCAAGAAGCAGCAAAATTAGTTATCTTTTGGAAGTAAAAAACTGATTCGCTATTTAAATGGTATGGATAAATAATAGCAAGTATCTGCAATAATCGAGAAAACCAGCGTTCAAAACAAGTGTCAGTTTTAACATTCCTGAAAAATACCATCACTAGTACACACGTCTAAAAAGAAAGATTGTGAAAATGACGACTGCTGTTTTGGACATGCATAGTATGATGTTCCGTAAAACAGATGGCAACTTCTTTTTTTAAGTGAATTTATTTATTGTTTTGAACTATAGTATAAAAGAGTTACAAAATATTTGTCGCCAAAAAGGATATTGACAAATTATTGACAAAATTGTGTTCTCTGAGAGAAGTATATAAGCAATTTGCTTTTCAAGACTTGGTCAATGTAAGCATTTTCAATTGTGTAGCTTATGAAGTGTGTCGTTCAGTCTTAATAAGAATATGTACAGAGAAATAATCTGTAGGTTTTGTATTACCAATCTCAAAATGTTTTTTAAAAAATATCGTTAAAAGTACGATTAGAAACACATTAACAAATACACAAAGCTACATGAGATACTCATGCATAGAAAAATAACAAAAGAGTTGATTGTTCAATTTTGCTGATCTAATTGCACTTTCGAAAAGCTGACCATGAATTTATTCTCTCTGGTTATTCTTTCCTCAGTATAGCTCGAATTTCGAAAGGTTTTGGCATGTGTGTCATACCAAAGACACCGTCTATCTCATTTATGTTCAGCGTTGTGCCCTCAGGGGGCAGTAACTCTAACCTCTGAACGAGAGCTGTGATGAAGAGGTAAAGCTCCATTCTAGCCAGGGACTCGCCAACACAGTTCCTCCTACCTGTAAAATGGTTCAGACTATATAGCACACATTGTTTACATTGCAGGACCTAGAAATAAACAGATCCGTTTGGGTGATACAAAGAAAAGTCTCAAGTAAAAAAACACAACCTTTGAAACTAACTTCATCAAGGAGGGTGTAAACGGGCATCGTTGCAAGCCACGGGCTAATATCCACAACGCTCCTTTTCGTCCTTTGCTGCCTGCGATAAGATTTACATTGTATTTATGAATATGCATATCTGCGTAGCCAATCGTTGCTAGCTTGAATAAGATTGTCTGAAATGGTCAACAAAACATGACCTTTAATTCTGTATTGAATGAGCCAGTCAAATTTTATTTTTCAAACACAGTCACTTGTCGATCGGTAAAAAGACAATTTCTTTGACTGATAATAGCTTGTTTCATTCTCTTGTTGATAAATTACTTTTATTTATGGAAATTCGAGAAAAATCAGCAACCTTTGTCACTGTCAGCCACTGATGAAAACGCGTAGAAGATTTTCCTCCGTGGCATGTGACGATAGTGAAAGGATAGACAGACTTGCTTAAATTCTCACCACTTTCGGAAGATCGCTGCCTGCAAGAGCGCAACATGAAATAAAAAGAAAGCATATCCGACCATCTTCTATACATAGATTACTGTTTATATTTATCATTCAACAACTCATTGGTAAGTCTCACTGTCTACTTAACGAAATCAATACAGAGGTAAAAACGAGAATAAAAATACATTCCCAATATTTATTATAAACGACGTAATATATTAAATATGGGCGAATTATCTGTGATCAATTGTAAGAAATTGTCAAGCAACTTTTGAAGTTTCATGCAAATTATAACAGCTGGAAAACAGACCTCGATAAATACACGAAAATTAAAATTATCTCCATCTATTACTAACATAGGTAATAATATTATGCCACAATATTTGAGTCAGCTAATATTATTTATATTGAACTTTGTGCAATATATTAATAGATTTGATATATTAGTTGCTGAAACAGAAAATATTTTCAACCACGTGATTATTGGTAATTGGTATCTGAAGAGATCCTAAAGTAATAAACTAAACAGAACGCAATAAAAATGGAATTTCAGAATTTTTAATGTTCTTCGGAGAACTGAAATTTCCTGAACATTTAAAAGCGCGGGTTATTGTCACATACCTAAACAAGCCAGCTCACATTAGGGGTGTGATGTGGTGCATGGAGTGTTGTTATTTTAGTTGGTTTTGACGACACTTTTAATGAATTATTCTCTTTATCCTGCTGAGGAAATGGGAGCTAAGTGCCTTGCCCAAGGATACACCTAGATAGCCAGCCAAAGGTGGCCTGGGCGGTTATCGAATCCGCGATCATTAGATTACGAGCCGGATGCTCTACCAACTGAGCTACCGCGGTTTCCTGGAGGTTGGAACGAGATGTGGCGTAGTAATAGAAATGTATGTGCAGCGTATGAGCAATCTTGCTAGAGCTGCATGAACCATCGTTATGAAATGAGATACTTATGTACGGCCCTGTTAGCATATCTACCTGTCTATCAGTATTTTGTCCAGGAGAGAAGCCAATCACAACAAGTAGTTGTAGTTTTTGGTTATCATATTCTGGGTGGTTTAGATGTTTATCTTAACCCACAACAATCCTCACTAATCTTTAATGTTTCAAATATATCATTTGAACATTTAGTCCACAAAGTCACTTCGTTCGATATTATGAACTCTTTCGCCCTTAAAGGCTAGATTCTGATTTTAATTTATCTCGTGCCTGTGATAGCCTCAGTCTCTTTTAATTTACCCCATGCCTTTGATAGGCTCAGTCTCTTTTAATTTACCCCATGCCTTTGATGGCCTTAGTCTCTTTAAATTTACCACATGCCATTGATAGCCTCAATCTCTTTTAATTTATCCTATGCCTTTGATAGCCTCAATCTCTTTTAATTTATCCCATCTCTTTGGTAGCCTCAATCTCTTTTAATTTATATCATGATGAGACCTTCCATGCAAGGAGAAAGGTTATAGAATATGGTGTCGAAAATATAATTTTACCTGTGAAGAAGGGAATGAACTCGTCCGGTTTCAGCAAGATCCCTTTTTCGTCAATGAATCTTTCAGGTCGGAACTCCTCCGGGTCGCCCCAGATCTTAGGATCGAAAAGCACGGAGTCGATGTCTGGAACAAGAGTTGTTCCTTTAGGGATGTCAAAATCCCGGAGTTTTGTGTCCACTGTGCATGTGTGAGGAAAGCTCACCGGAACAATGTTGCAAACTCTAAGAACTTCCATGATGAAGGCCTCCGTGTAGACCAAATTCCGTTTGTCTTGCAAGGACGGCAGGCGGTCTGTTCCAACGATTTCGTTTATCTCACGAAAAACGCGTGCCTGGATATCTTGTTTTGCAGTAAGGTACAAAACTGCCCAAGTAATCGTAGTCGTTGTTGTTTCTGTGCCCGCTCCAAGCAGATCTAATACTGTTCCTATCAGCTGTTTTTCTAAAATATAAAGAGTTGTAAAAATGTATTGCAATGACCTTTAAATTTTGACCAGGAAGACAGAATAATAGAAAAAAGAAATTAATATAACATACTAAAAGATCAATTTTTAAAACGTACTGCACCAGTAAGTTTTACTTGCTTGTGTATATAATTCGTAAATATCTGTCAATAATAAAACTCAAAACGTTCAACAGAAGTGAGCAATTTAATAGAAGACGAATGAAAAGGAAGGAAATTTGGAAATTAATCACTTTCCGGTGATACCTTGTAACTATTATCCGGACAACAGCACGATTTTATATAAAAGTGAACAATATTTACAGTTCGAAAGTGTGAATCCTAACAGACGTAGTTTTACGCACTTGTAAATGTAGAATCTTTCTGGTCTCGATTATTTTTCATTTCCAGCAGGAAAGCATCAATGAAATCTTCCATTTTGCTCTCGTCGAAGTTCTCAACATGCTTGTCAATAAGCTGGCCTATAAATCCTTGTAAACATTTGAAATTTCTTAGCATCTTTTTAACACGAAACAGGTCCCCAGGCAGGTACCGCAGGAAAGGAAAGAAAGCAACAACAGTAATTAGTCCATTGTTTTCGACGTTTTCGTCCATCATTTTCATCATTTTCGCAAACCTTGGATCGTCATGATTAAAATGTCCTCCAAATGTCATAGCATTGATCACATTCGACACGTTAGTTTGTACAAGATGCTGAATACGAAATGGCTTCCCTTGTTGTTTAGCGATCTCGGATAAGAGTATAGACACTTCCGTATGGATTTTCCCTTCCAGGCTCGTTTTTCCAAATCCAAACTTCCTCAGCGTTGTAAGAGTAAATTTTCGGTGTTCCTTCCAAAGCTCACCAGAAGATGATACGATACCTTTAATCAAAACATAAAGTCCTTAGTTACCCGTGTATTCATACATATAATATTATAGCATATGAGTTAATTATGGTCTTCTACAAGCTTTACAATCATTTTTCTGCAAAGGAATTGGTTTTAAAAAAAAATTATTTTCTCTGGAAAATTCTTGTAACGTGAACATTTGTAATTTTTGGATGGTTTGTTAGGGTACGTATAAGCTGCTTGAACTGTGTATGATTGAAGAATGTTGCCATCCTAAATATATAATAAAGAACGGGCAAGGGTAACCCCAGAAAAAAACCACTGGACCCAAAGAAACCTTACCTTGCTTTTCACTAATAAGAGTAGTAATCAAGGTGTCGGGTCTGTCAGAGAACTCTCCTCCACGTTTTACAAAGACTTCTTTAATGGCCTCGTACCCACTGATCACCAGAGCAAGTTTGGGTCCCATATACAGCCGGTAGATGTCACCATACTGTTTATGCAACCGTCTCAGAGATTTCCGCAAATCTGGATCTGCCGTCAGCTCCCAGGCGTTCCCTATGAAAGGGATGTGCCAGGGCCCAGGTGGAAGTTTTGCCCGGCCCTGGCGCTTGTAAATCCATAGTGTCACTATAGCTAACAATAGTAGTCCGATAGAAATCGGATTCAGGTACATATCATGTTCAGATGGCTCCATTTATCTCTGCTAGAAAATTTATCTGATTCTGGTTTCTATCATACGATAACAAGGTCTACAATCATGTAGATATATTTCGACGATCGAATGTGGACTGAACTGTGCATGCCTATCAGTCGAGAGACCGCTTTTTAGACGCGATTTCAAAGCCATGTAACTAGATCTGTTTCTTGCTTGATCAGCGCTGGCATTTACAACATGAATCACGTCTGTTAGGTCATTAGGTAGGACGCGGCTACATGAACCGTCACAACAGAATAGAAAGTTAGAGATACCACAAATTGTGATAGACTCAAGCCTACTCAAAAATGATTATATAACAACGAACATATACACATACAGATCACAAACAAAAATAATAACATCTGCAAACAGAAACAAAAATAACAACACCAGTACAGAAACACAACTGCCCTGCAAGGCTGCACCGCACATGGTTACACAGGTGCACATGATACCGGTAAATTACAAAAAAAACCTATGAATTTTAAAAGCCAGATGATTGAAAAATGTCCAGCCAATGTAGTTCATAAAGTAGGAGTTGGCAATTCTACTAGGAAAATAGTACGTGACTAAAATCTCAGCGGTACCGAATTTTCATGGCAAATGTGCCTCTTCGGCTAAAAGGGACAGTTTTAGGCACTGTATATTTTAACGAGTACAATTTGTACATAATTGAAACAATGAGAAGAAAGAAAAGGTTTTGTTAGGAAGCCGCAAGAAATTTGACTTTTAATTCCTTGAGAACTCAGTGAAAGCATTTAAGTGCATTACACTCATAAATCCTTAGGCATTTAATTCAAAATAATTTCTTGCAAGAATATGATGGTATAGGATAAGATTATATTACTTAAATAACGTCGTAGCAATATTTTAGGTTACTATTTTAACGGAACAGTTTTTGTTCTAAGTGATTAGAGAAGATAAAGTGACAGATTTGCTGTTCATGCTTGCTTTCGCCTTTCATTATTAGGAAAAAGACAAAACCTCATGGAAAAGAGATTATGGACCGTAAGACGATGAACCAAGCAATAACAGGAAGGTAATATTTAAGACTCAACTGGAAGCATGTTTATAAGTAGAAACAATCAGGTGAAATCATACAACTGTACAAATGTCGTTTTGTTAAGGGTGTGAAGATGTATCAATCAGACGCATGTGTTATTTAGGACAGGTACTCTGTTGTATGACGTCAGCATACTTTTTAAGGGCTTGTGCGTTGTATCTCTACCGGATACATTTTATATTATATATGGACTTCTTACTGAATTGTGCTAGTGCCTCTTTACTTGCATATATGGGACGGGACTAACGATAGCTGTTCACTGCAAAGCTCTTTATGTGTTTGTATTGTTCCAGCATATAAATATTATGTGATAGGTATACCGCTGGATGTCTTCTTTGTGCGTACGTTTCATTTGTGTAGGTGTGTGTATCATTGAGATGTGAACCAGGGATATTTTTTATAATTTTACACACCAACTAATGGATGTTGTCTATGCATATTTTTAAAGGGTCTTTGGGTTTGTGTATCAGTCGAAATAATGTATTATTAATGTCTTACAATGCAGATGGATGCTTCATGTAACCTTTATTTATCGTGTTATTGCACGTATCTCGTACAGGTAGGATTCATATGGACGGGTCTACTGATGGATGTTGTGTATACTTTAGGCTTTGTGTGTTCATCGAATAGGCATACATTGCTAAAGACAGTCCTACCGATAGACGTTGACTATACCTGTTTCGGTCTTTGCTTATTTGTACCAGTCAGAAAAATGCATAAATAATATCTGACCCGTTGACTGATGCTAAACGTAATATTTGTTTGTGGCGCATTTGAGTGTGAAAATCATGTTCATGTATTAACCATATGTACGGGCCTGATGGATGTTTTGTACATGTCTTATTTAGATTTTGTAAGTGTGTGATCCGTCATATGCGTATGTTGTTTAGGATGGCCATGCGTTAGGACGGCCATGCGTAATGATGGATACAGGGTATAATTGTTTTTAGAGAGTGTGGGTGGATATGTGGATCAGTCAGATAAATATAGCATAGTGTGTTTATCAAACCCTGTTACTTGTGAATATGGTACGGGGCTATTGCTGGATGTTTGTCTGCACGTGTTTATCAATGTTCTTTACATGTGTGTATTGGCGAAACCTATAAACTAATATGTGACGGGGTTACTGTTTGATGATGTCTTTACTTATTTACGTCGGCTGTGTTAATGTCTAGGAAATATTTAAGGAATTATTTCTGTATATATTTCTCGGTGTGTTTGAGTGTATCAGTTTTAAAAATGCATTATAAAGCACGGGCCTCCTAATGGATATTGTGTTCACGACTTTTTCTTAGACTGTGCAGAAATGTGCATCGGTATATCATTTTATAACATACGCCAGGCTGAATGATGGATGTTGTATTTGCATGTCATTTTAGGCTGTGTAAGTGTCTGTTAGATAGGTACATATATTACAAACGAAGTGCTTGCTGATGGAAGCTGTGTATCGGCCTTTACGTACGGTTTCCAAGTGTGTAATGATGATAGAAGCTGGCTGTAAATCTTTATTTGTGTGTTTGCCTGATTCAATGGATGCTGTATTTTTATAATGTAGTGCACACACACACACACACACACACACACACACACACACACACATATATATATATATATATATATATATATATATATATATATATATATATATGCAATAAACTGACGTCGAACAGTGCAAAACTACTATCTAACTAGCCTGAGCGCTTTCAACTCTTAATGAGTCTTTCTCAAAGGCATATACAAAACACAGACAAAACAAACAAATAAAATACAAAAACCGTTGTGTTTGCAAAACTCTACACGGCTGTTTCTTCATGAATTAAACCTTTAAATGTATTATGTCTCAACCAGCCTATATCAACTTGTTGCGGATACTGGAAAATATTTGTATTAAGCTAGAAATTGATGTGCCATAGCGACATCTGTTCCTTTCTGTACATTTATGTCAGCGAAATTACATCCCGGATATTTCTCACTTATAGTAGTAATTGAAGGATACTACGAAAATTTAGAAAAGTTTTGAAAAGAAAATGTGTCGGCTGCAAAGGATAATTCTAATTGTGCATGGCTGTCTTTTTCTAGTCTTCTTTGTTTAAACCGCTTGGTTTCAATGTTCTAAGGCGGCGTATCCAGTAAGATTCCTTTTCCTTTCTGGTTTCGGAACTCCAATTGGGGTTGTTAGCAATTGCGATAAGTGTTATATCACTGAAAGTGTGGCCAGGGGAGAAGTGTTCTGCGACCGGACTTCTGTACAGCTTCTTTGTCATCCAATCAGATCTATGAAGGTTGATTACATCTGATGAGATAAATTACATTCTCAGTTTTGCACGTTTTGTTTGGACCATGTATGTTTAGTTTTTCTCTAGTCACTGTGCTAGTAAATGTCCTGGTCTCTATCTTATGTTGACAGGTTTTGCATCTTTTATCGCCACAGGGGCCAGATTGACTAGGGTGGTCTTGACTAGTGATTGGCGTTAGCTTCGCCCTGACTAGGATGTCCTGGAGGTTTTTTGGTCTCCGGTAGGCTACTACAGGTTTGTTCGGAAGGATTAGCTTTAGCACGTCCGACGATTCCACGATGGGCCAGTGTTTCGCGATGATTTTACCTACTTTGGGGTTGTCTGGATGGTAGGTCAGAATAAATGGTATCCTATCAGCCTTTTCCTTCTTTCCATATTTTAGTAGGTCATCGCGGTTTGTTTGTTTAGCCCTTTGGGTTGCCTCCGTAATCAGGTCTTTGTCGTAGCCTCGGTAAATTAAATGTTTAGATAGCTCTTCAAACCTTTCTAGGAATGTTTCATCGTCGAAGCAAATTCTGCGTATCCTCAGTGCCTGGCTATATGGAATGTTCCTAATGCAGTATTTTGGATGAGAGCTGGTTGGGAGGAGATACTGGTGTTTGTAGGTTGGTTTCGAGTAGATGTCTGTATGTAGTTTGTTTTCCACCTGTCTGGTTGTTGTGTCCAGGAAAACGTGGTTTGAGTTGGAGATTTCTGCCGTGAATTTTATTGAAGGATGGAAGTTGTTTGCCTTTGATATGAAGTCATCCAGACTTTCTCTTCCATGTTGCCACTTCATTTCTATATCATCAATAAAGCGTACCCATGGTGTAAGTTCAACCGATGCTAAAAGCTGACCCTCCAGTTTTCCTATAAAAATGTTAGAATACGAAGGGGCCATTTTTGTACCCATTGCGGTTCCATTGATTTGGAGGTAGTTTTCTTCATTAAATTCAAAGTTATTGAGTTTTAGGACAAGCTCCAGGAGTTGGTCTAGGAAGTGTGTGGGTGGATTGTTTACAGTTCTTGTTTCCCATGCTTCTGTGGGTGGATTGTTTACAGTTCTTGTTTCCCATGCTTCTCTACACGCCTGTATCCCTCCGTTGTGCGGTATGTTAGTATACAAAGATGTGATGTCTAAGGAAACAAGTAATGTATCTGGCAGTAATGGTTCTCTTGCTTTGCTTTTTATGAGATAATCTGTCGTTTCCTGAAGATATGATGGTAATTTGTGGACATGTGGTCTCATAAAATGATCTAAATATTCTGATATCCTTTCCGTGGGATGCCCGTTACCGGAGATTATAGGTCTGCCAGGGTTTCCTTGTTTGTGGATTTTGGGTAGAAGATAAAATCTACCAGCCCTTGGGTTTTCTGGGCTTAAGTAGTTTCTCGTTTGCTGGTCTATGTGCCCGATTTGTACGCCTCGTCAATAATATTAGTGATGGTTTTTGCATATTCCAGTGCTGGATCATGGTCTAGTTTTTGGTAGAAACTAGCGTCACTTAGTTGTCTACTTCCTTCACTAATGTAATCTTCCCTATTCATAACGACAACAGCGAAACCCTTATCTGCAGGCTTAATTATGATGTCTGTTCTGCTTTTCAGTGAGTGTAGGGCATCTGTTTCTTCTTTTGTCAAATTAGAGTATTTGTTAGTATGGTTGATGTGTCTGGAAGTGTCGTTTTCAACTGAGTTGATAAATGCTTCTAGATTTGGAATTGAACTTTTTGGTGGGGTCCAGTTACTTTTCTTTCTAAACATGAGTTGGTCGCAGCTTATATTTTCCTTTGATTTATTTGTTGGCTGCAAGGCAAAATGGGCTTTGAGTCTTAGTCGGCGGCTAAACTCTTCGGTGTCCTTTTTTAGCTTCCCTCCGTCGTATGTGTTTGGACGGGGACAGAAACTCAATCCCTTCGATAAACGTTTTATTTCTGCCTCCGTAAGTTCTAACTTTGAAATGTTGACCACTGTGTTAGTAACAGTTGAATTAATGTTTGCTACAGAGTGCTTACGATTCTTCCTTTTGCGGCGATTTTTCTTCTTACGGTTATTTTTAGAAGAAATTTCGTCACTTCAAGTTTCTTCACAACATAATTTTGTAGAGAGTCTTTGTTGATCCTTATTTTATATATATATATATATATATATATATATATATATATATATATATATATATATATATATATGGTGTCACGTGTGCTAAGCCCCAGCTATAAAATCATGTAGAAGTCTGTAAACCAGCAAACCTCGCGCCCGGAACTGTCAATGGAGAAGGTGCCACCCTCTTGTACGACACTGGGTGTAGCGTTCCCGCCCTTGTCGACAAGAAATACGTGAAGCTCGAGGACTACACAGGTGAGGTCATTGAGGTCCAGTACGCGAACAGCGCGTAACTCGTTGCCAGTGGCTGTCATTGACCCCGATTCACCGTACGTGAAGGGGAAAATTGAAGCTGCGTGCTTGGATGGGCTATTACATGATGTCATACTGGGATATCGTTATGTGTTGCTGCATCCGAATCCCGAAACCTGCACACCGACGCCGGTGAGTGCTGTGGAAACCAGGTCCAAGAGTCGACAGGCGAAACCGACGCCAATGGAAGTTACGTCAACACCGGTCAGTAACGTACTTCCGGCCGAGTTGAGGAAGCTGCAGTAGGAGGACGCAACTCTGACGCAATTGCATAAATACGCTGAAGAAGGAACGGAGAAAGAAACTCCGAAGAATGGCGCGGTGAATTTCGTATACAAGAAGGGGATCTTGTATCGCCACACCAGGAAAGGACACGAGCACTTTAAGCTAGTCGTCGTGCCAAAGGAGAAGCAAGGTGAAGTGTTGAAACTCGCGCATGAAAGTCTCATCGGAGGACACATGGGAATTGCCAAGACTCATGATCGTCTTGTCAATGGATTCTACTGGCCAGGAGTCCAAGGAGATGTTAAGCGGTTCTGTCTCTCCTGTGACAAGTATCAGAGAATAGCACCAAAAACGGATCATCGACCTGTCCTCTTGGGGAGTACACCCCTTATCGATGAACCATTTCGACGCGTCGCGATGGATTTGATCGGACCGATAAAACCCACGTCGGCACAAGGAAATCGGTATATTTTAACGGTCGTAGATTACGCTATATGCTATCAGGAGGCTGTCGCGTTGCGTAATAGTGACTGGGAAACCGTCGCTGAAGCGCTCCTGAGAAGAACAACTCCATATCGGAGAGGGAAGGCCTCGGGACCGTGTTCGGGATATAATGGTTCAAGCGATACTTATACGGGCGGCAGTTCATATTGGAGACCGACCACCAACCCCTCGCGTATCTCGCTCAGGCGATATTGCCGAATGGACGCTTGATGCGATGGTCGCTATTCTTACAGCAGTACCAGATGCAGATCAGATACGTGAAAGGAACATAGAACATAGGCACCGATTTAATGAGCAGGAGCGATGAAACGGCGTAGTTCGCGCAGTAGATAACCGTATGTTGTGTGTATATTCGTGTCCGTAGTCAGCGTGTAGCGTCGTTATGATTTTATTTCTTTTATTGCGTGTGGTAATGCGCGTTTGTATTTGGAGCAATTTTGGGTGAATAAAATCCCGATTTTATTTTCAAGCGTGGGGTGGTGGGGTGTCACGTTTGCTAAACCCTAGCTATAAAGTCATATATAAGCTATAATCTACCTGTCTTGGGAATATTACCGCGGCTATGTGTTTCATGTCTTTAGACTGCCGCGGGCTAGTGCTAAATTCGTATGCAAGGTCACATGACCGGCCGGAGACCGGAATCTTGAATCGGCAAAGGCGATAGATCGCACCATCTTAACAAAGGCTTGCAGTTATCACACCTAGGTGTTAAAAGTTAGTCCAAAGATCAAAGGAAAGTCCACGTTATCCGTCCCCACGTTGACAGACAGCGAGAGGGACTTTGTCCGCTAAGTTAGATTGGATCGGTTCACAGCGATATCCAATCGGAATTGAGATAGAGGGTGTGATTATAATTCTGACCCGAATGAACTTTCAGGACTTGTAACAGAAAAATTAGTATTCTCCTAGGGGGATTGCGGATCAATAGGGTTTACTCCGAGACGAAGCCACTCGTAATTTAGCGGCAAAACGTAGAGGTAGATTCTAAGGAAAGACAAAGCTTCGAAAAGGTCAGAAGCTTTTTAGGGGACACAGAACCTCGGGTTCCATTGGGTCCCAAAGTCTTCAAGAGCTGGAGACAGAATTATGGCTGTAGCCGAGACAGACGAAGTCGACAGAAGAGTAGTCGTGGTAGAGAAAGAGAAGGTGGAGGAGAAAGAGTCTAAAGAAAGTCGGGAGGAGGAGGAGGAGAAGTAATTTGGAGAAAAGTCGAGGAGGAAGAGGAGAAGGAACTGGGGGAAATAGGAGAGAGAAAGAATACACCAGATGAGTAGAAATACAAGGACAGGTGGAAATCAGTCTCACACAGCTAATCAAGTGATCAATAGGCTTATTAAAGGGGTCGAGCGGAAGGAGAGTAACTGGAAATTTGAGTCATTTGGTTATTGAATTGTTATTAAATTGTTAATCATTGAATTTCAACCTCTTTTGTGTATTTAACCATCTAACCGTCGGCATTGCTGACTAGGGGCTCGAGCTTTACAACTATCTTTCTTTAAATTTAACTTCCAACAAAATAGAGCCTGGGTGGGACTTCTATAATAGTTTAAGTTAAACAATGGGAGCACCCCACCCCAACAATAACACTCCTCATATATATATATATATATATATATATATATATATATATATATATATATATATATATATATATATATATATATAAAGTGATGTGATACATCAATAAATGCGCCATCCTCTTATAGAACACCTATGTGGGGCCAGGTGGGTAAATTAATGCATTGGAGACTGATTCCAAGTTTTTGCCATTCAATTTGGCTATTTACTGCACTGCACTTTTAATATCAGAAGGCATATATATACTAAAACAGTCTGGTTTTTTTATGAAGCAGTCTGTTAATTCTCTTAGGACATTGACACTTTAAACAGTTATATAAATCGCTGGCATATCCGTTTATTGAAAATGTGGTAAGATATATTCGGAGCTTTTCAACTTTGGCTCCTACATGTCAACTAGTAGGGCAAGCAGTTAACTGAATCCATAGAATTAGCTATTTCTAGACATTGCCGTTTATTTGTAAAGAATTGTTTCTGTTGGGCTTTTGCTAGTATTTTTTCTGTCACCATCATTAAAACGTATTGTTAACTATTTATGGAAACGTTCAATTTTCTGAAAATAATATTGTCTTGAACTGTTAAAATATAGAAATAAGAAATAAATTGGTTAATGCTAGTATGTAAGTAGTAAATAAAACACTAAAGAGTGTTTATAGTTTTGTTGTGCAATTTTTTCTTCCCACTGAACATGTGTGAGGAAGGCTCACGGTAACAATGTTACAAGCTCTAAGAATTTCCATGATAAAGGCCTCGGTGTAAACCAAATTCCGTTTGTCTTGCAAGGACGGCAGGCGGTCTGTTCCAACGATCTCGTTTATCTCACAAGAAACGCGTGCTTGGACATTTAGTTTGGCAGCAAGGTACAAAGGTTCCCAAGTAATCGTAGTCGTTGTTCTTTCATGTGCCAGCTGAAGTTATCGTAGTCGTTGTTCTTTTCTGTGACAGCTGAAAACAGATCCAGTATTGTTTTCGTCAGCTGCTTTTCTAAAAGATCAAAAAACCTGTAACAATGTAGTAAATTGGCCCTTAAATTGCGAGCAGGAGGACAAAATAATAGAAACTAGAAATCAGTATAACAGAGCGATAGGTCATGAACATTTTTCAAACGCACTGTACCATTCAATTTTACTTGCTTTAGTATCTCACCCAAAATATCAGTCGATCATAAAACTAAAACATCTTTAAGAAAAGGAAGGTGATGTTAAAAAAATCACTCTCAGGTGAGAGCTTGTAACTATGACGTGGATAAACTCGCGATTTTTAAAAATAAAATTGAACAATATGTATAGTTTCAAAGTGTGGAACCTAATAGATTTAGTTTTACGCACTTGGTAATGTAGAATCCTTCTGATCTCGCTTATTCTTCATTTCCAGCAGGAAGGCATCAATGAAGTCTTCCATTTTGTTCTCGTCGAAGTTCTCTATGTGCTTGTTAACAAGGTCGCCTAAAAATCCTTCCATATATTTGACATTTCTCAGCGTCTTTTTAACATGAAACAGGTCCCCAGGCAGGTAAGGAAAGAAAGCAGCTACAGTATTTGGACCATTTTTTTGTGTGATGAAATTGGATATGCTAGTTGGTACAAGATATTAAATACTGAATGACTTCTCTATTTGTCTCGTGTTCTCGGGAAAAAGTACGGACACTTCCTTGTGCATCTTTCCTTCCAGGCGCGTTTTTCCAAATCCAAAATTTCTCACTGTTGTAATAATAAGTTTTCGGTTTTCCTTCCAATGTTCTCCAGAAGCTGAAACTATACCTATAAACAAAATACGGAGTCCTTATTTAGATGCTAAGCTGCACATTTAATATTATGTCAGAACAGTTAAATTTGGCTTTACAAGCCTTACCATCTTTTTAAATATTGGATTTGGTTGTAGAAACGTATTATTTTATCTTGAAAATACTTGTAACCGGAACATTTGGGATGTTTGAATTTTTTTAAAAGATGCGTACAAGGTGAGTAGTATATGGGGTTACCGTAGCGTCAATGGGAATTAGCATTACAGACCCCCCCTGGGCCTGTATAGCGTCAAGAAATAAAATCTCACCCTGGGCCTGTATAGCGTCAATGGAAATTGGGTAGAGGGACTAGCACACCCTGGGCCTGTATAGCGTCAATGGAAATTTTGTAGAGCGACTAGTATACTGTGGGTTTGTATAGCGATAAGCGACAGGTGGCATGACGTCACACTGGTAACAATGTAGCAAAAAGAGAAGTACTGTGACGTCAGGCTACCTGAGAGAGGGTTATAGACAAACACGAATCAAGATCGTTCGTGTTATTTAGTAGAAGAAGGGTTTTATATATATTCGTTTAGGGTGGAGACCAAATGAAAATTAAGATCTTTTCGAGGCATTGGAAGTGGCCCTGAAAAGGGCCGTTGTTTGTTATGTGATGTTAACACTATTCCGTTAACATACAGGACATCGCATAGGTCTTCTTTTCTTCCTCAAATTTCTCAAAGTTTGTCTTAAACTGTGTCTCACTTCTGGTCCGTAGATGAGAGTCCGCTTAAGACAGCCTTGTCTTTCCACATAACATCTTCTTTTCCAAAGAGTGGCACCGGTGATCCGGATGACAGTCCATTTTGTTTTCACATACATGGGTAAGTCTGTACGGAACAGCATTGAGGATACCAAAGTAGAGGATTCTACGTCTATCAACATCTTCTCTGTGACGAGAACAGGTGAAGGGAATGAAGTGAACCGCGTTTATTTATAGTGGAAGACCGGATTGAAACGGATTGAAAGGGTTCACCAATCCCAACACGCGTTACAAAATTCAGTCACTTCGCGGAGTCTGTCTTCCAATCCGAAGAGAGCTACCTGTGACGTCACATTTCCTATATAGGCACACTAGCGTCTGTGCGCAGTGAATCGATGCGATATTGTTTTGTGAAACATGACGGAACCTAAGAAGACAATGAATTGGGGTGCACCGGCTGTGGAGACGAGAAGTAATGGTACAGCAGCAGCTACCAAAGTGAACACAGTGCTACTTCCCGAAGAGGTTGATTTCAACTGGGATTTAGTAGATTTTTTATCTTCTTCCCAAGAATTTGTTCCGGTACCAGTACCTTCGCCACTTTCTCCTTCTTTACCACGTGTCGACGATTTTAAACAAAGACAGAAAGAAGAATTGGAGAAATTTTTACAGCAGCAGAAAGAAGCAGAGCAAGCATTTCTTCTTGAACAGAAACAGCGAGAAGAAGAAGAAGAGGCAAGAAGGAAACGACAGGAAGAAGAAGAAGCAGTAGAGAAGAAACAAAGTGTAGGAGAGAAGGAGAACAGCCAAAGTCAAACGGTCACGGTACTCTTGGACATTTTGGCCGAGTTAAGAAGTCTGAAACAAATGTATCAGACTTCTTTATTACGACCCAAGAGAAAAAGACCTTCCCGAGCCAAACAACCTAACCCTGTGACTACACCACAGATACCACCCCTAGTGATATCTACTAAATCATTGACAGGATCAAGTCCACAAGTAGGCCTTGGCCGTGGCAAAGGTTTAAGACAGTTAAAGCGAATTGATTCTCGTTCCTGAGTTTGTTCTAAGGAAAAACAAACACTCAACAGTCCTTTTCAGGGCTACCCAATACTCTCGAAAAGAGTGACTATTCATTTTGCCAAAATCAATTAAAACTCAAAATCCCTTCTTTAACCCTATAATGTACGTGTTGTGAGTGTATGAGTGTAGGTCCTTATTATTTCTAAATAATGAAAACTAAGAGACACTTACGTTTTTTTCAGTTTGGTCTATTCTGTTACAAATTTTTTACAATTCAATATCACAACATAACACAACACAACACTTTTAAAAAAAGTTCATAGATTTCTTCTGTCTCTTTTTTCTTTCACTCTCTCTGTTTTTTCAATTTCTTCACTTTTACACTTTTTTCCTCTTCTTCCTCTTCTTCTTCCTCACATTTTTCTCGTCTTCTTTTCTTTTCTGTCTTCTCTTTCTGAACGTGTCGGGGTTCTTCTTTTGTCGAGGTCACCTCTGTTTCTTCTTCCTCCTTCCCCTGCTCCTGTTGTTTCTTAGGGCACTCTGAAGACCAATGTCCTTTCTCTTGACAATGATAACAGGTATCTTGACTTTTGTTTCTTTTGACACTGGCCTTGCTTCTTTGACGGTCTGGACATTCTGTAGCCCAATGCCCCTTCTTTTGACAGATATAGCAA